>MDKH01023601.1:0-24861 GCA_005239495.1 Nicotiana undulata
AGGTGATTGGTTATAGCTGAGACCCTTGCCGGGAATTTATTGAGTTATTGATTGATGTTTTCCCTTTGTCGGGTGATATTGAAATGTATTTCCACTATGTTGTACTCCTTGCCATTATATCTGTCATTGTTTGGTGAGGAAGAGTGTAAAGCACGAAGGGTGATGCCGTGCCATGATTCATATTGATTATAAGCACGAAGGGTAATGTGGTGCCATGTTTTACATTGATTATAAGCACGAAGGTTAATGCCGTGCCATGTTTTACATTGATTATAAGCACGAAGGTTAATGTCGTGCCATGATTTGTATTGCCTTACATTGTACATTGCATTGTGAGGAAGAGAGTAAAAGAACGAAGGGTGATGCTGTGCCATTATTCATATTTCCGGTATCTGTACTTGTTTCGTTAGCTATTGGGTTAAAGTGCCTCCCTTATTTACTTCTATATGTCAGTTTAACTACTTCATAGCACTTGTTCCCCTTTTTCTGCACCCGTATCCCTTACTTGTCTGCTTATCTCTTGCCTTGTATTATCCCTGTTACTTGCTGTAGAATAGGACAAGTTATCGTTATTGTCAAGTCTAGCCTCGTCACTACTTTGGCCGAGGTTAGGCTCGGCACTTACTCAGTACATGGGGTTGGTTGTATTGGTGCTACACTGCACTTCTTAATGTTGTGCAGACCCCGCATCTGAACCTAGTGGACCGCGTTGAGGAAGTCACCTTCAGTCCACACAGAGCTTCAAGGTATAACCGCTGGCGTTCGTGGGCCTTGGTGTCTCTCCTGCCTTTGGATTCTTTGTTGTTTTATCTTTTTCCCTGTTTCAAGACAATGATATATTTTCTTTTCAGACTATGTATTTAGCACTCTGTTTAGACAGTTGTGAGTTGTGACACCCCGATTTTGGGTATGCGACGTTATGTATTTTATTATTTCACTTTGCATTTTGAATTTCTACTACATTTCCACTGTTAAGGATTTCAAGGTGTTGCTATTCTGTTCAGTTTTGAAAGGTGTTAACTCTACTACCGTTAACTTGGGTTGAAATTTTTAGGATTACTCGTGCACGTTGGCTTGTCTAGCGGGTTCAACATTGGACGCAGTCACGGCCTGAAGGGTGGGATTTCGGGTCGTGACACAGGTAGCTCAGTCAACATCATTTTGTTGAGAGTTGTGGAAGAAATGCTAATGGAGGATTGCGTAATCCCAAAAGCACGAGCCTTATCTGGGTTTGACAACTCTACGATCATAACAAAAGGAGAAATTGAGCTTAGTACCTATGCAGAAGGAGTAATCAAAAATATGAAATTTCAAGTCATTAATACTGATATGGCTTACAACGTAATCATAGGGAGACCAAGGATCCATGACATGGAAGCAATACCATCTAATTTACATCAGGTAATAAAATTCCCTTCCAAATGGGGAATTCAACAGATTCGAGGCGATCAGCAGACCTCAAGGAATATAAATTCAGTAGTACACTCTAACAAAAAAGAGGTAGCGGAAGAGTCAAAAGACGAGGAAATCGCCCAAATAGGTACGGAAGAAACTGGTACCCAAATAGGTACGGAAAAAGGAAGCCACGAGAAGGGGAACCAAATCACCACAGAGGCAACATCAAAACATACGGACATGGATTCCATACCCGATGTCATTCAGGAGCTAGAAGAAGACGAGCATATTAAAAAACTATTGAGTAGCTTGAAGCTATCCCATTTTTCGAGCAGGAGCCTGAGCAAAAGGTTCATATAGGCACGAGGCTAAGACCCGTGAGAAGAGGTAAGTTAATTGAATATTTAAAAGCTAACTCAGATTGTTTCGCTTGGTCCCATTCAGATATGGCAGGTATACCTCCAGAAGTGATGACTCATAAACTAAATGAAGATCCATCCTTTGTACCTGTAAGCAAAAAAAAAAAAAGCAAGGACCATTCAAGAACCAAGTGATCGATGAAGAGGTACAAAAACTCTTGAAAATTGGTTCAATACGCGAGGTAAAATATCCTAATTGGTTAGCTAATACCGTAGTGGTACCCAAAAAGAATGGTAAATGGGGAGTATGCGTAGATTACACAGATTTGAATAAAGCATGCCCTAAAGACTCATTTCCATTATCGCACATAGATCAAATGATTGATGCCACTGCAGGTCATGAATTGTTAAGCTTTCAAGATGCGTATTCTGGTTATAATCAGATAAAAATGGATCCTTCAAACGAGGAAAAAACTTCCTTTATTACAAACAGGGGGACTTATTGTTACAAAGTCATTGGACTGAAAAATGCGGGAGCCACGTATCAAAGGCTAGTGACCAAGATGTTCCACGAACATCTGAGGAAAACAATGGAAGTATACATTGATGATATGCTGGTGAAATCAACACAAGCGGAAGATCATTTCCAGCATCTTTCAATCACCTTCAAAATCCTGCGCAGGTATAACATGGAACTAAATCCAGAAAAATGCGCCTTTGGCGTTGAATTAGGTGAGTTTTTGGGTTTCGTTGTATCAAATAGGGGTATAGAAGTAAACCATGCTCAGATTAAAGCTATTGATGAAATACCTTATATACTTACGAGCAAAAAAGAAGTTCAAAGACTAACAGGAAGAATTGCAGCCTTAGGAAGATTTATCTCCAGGTCTTTGGAGAAGAGATTTAAATTCTTTTCAGTTTTAAAAAAGCAGAATCAGATCGAATGGACTGAAGAATGCCAAAAGGCTCTCAAAGATCTAAAGGCCTATCTATCAAAACCTCTGCTGCTGTCTAAACCAAAAGAGGGGGAAAGGCTGTATGTCTATCTTGTCGTTGCAGAAATTGTCGTAAGTGCAGTACTGGTAAGAAAAGACAAAGGTAAACAATCTCCAATTTATTATGTAAGAAAGTCTTTATTAGATGCTGAAACTAGATATCCTCATCTAGAAAAATTAGCCTTAGCTCTAATTATGGCAGCTAGAAAGTTAAGACCATACTTTCAATGTCTCCCAATTACTGTTGTGACCTCATATCCACTGAGAAATATTTTGCATAAACAAGAGTTATTAGGAAGATTATCTAAGTGGGCAATAGAATTAAGAGAACATGACATAATATATCAGCCTAGGACTGCAATAAAGTCTCAGATTCTAACTGATTTCATCACTGATTTTAATACTAGCATAATCCCTGAAGTGGAAAAAGAATTACAAATCATCAACGGGGCTAATTCAGGAATATGGACTCTATTTACTAACGGCTTTTCTAATGTAAAAGGAGCCGGCTTGGGAATTATTTTAATATCACCTACGGGTGAAAAGATACGATAAGTCGTTAAATGGTATCCCATAACTAACAATGAAGCAGAGTATGAAGCTGTCATTGCAGGGATTGAACTGGCACGAGAAATCTCAATTGAGTAGATCTTGATCAAAAGTGACTCCCAACTAGTGGTAAACCAGATGCAGGGGACTTATACTGCTACAGAGGCTCGGATGCAACAATATCTGGAAAAGGCACGAGACCTAGCAAGGCAATTCCAATCACAAGTGGGGTCTGGGGAGGGTAGTGTGTATGCAGACCTTACCCCTACACTAGGGTAGGGAGGCTGTTTCCAATAGACCCTCGACATCCTTCCCTCCAAGAACTCCCCACCTTGCTCTTGGGGTGACTCGAACTCACAACCTCTTGGTTGGAAGTGGAGGGTGCTTACCATCAGAGCAACCCACCTTGTCTAAAGTTATGCAAATACCCAGGGAGGAAAATGCAGAAGCAGATGCATTGGCTAACCTCGCAGCAATTACCGACGTAACAAATACAGACAATGCAATTGTCATACGCCTATTTCATTCAGCAATCGACCAGGACAAAAATGAGGTAACATTTAACAATTCAACCTGGGATTGGAGAAACGAAATTGTAAACTTTTTGCAGAATGGTACCGTACCTGAAGATAAAAAAGCAGCTCAAGCACTTCGCCGAAAAGCTGCACGATACTACCTAGTTCGTGAAACTTTATACCGTAAAATGTTTGGAGATCCTCTATCAAAATGCCTTGGACCCAATCAAATGGAGTACGTGATGAAGGAAGTGCACGAAGGATACTGCGAAAACCATGCATGATCAAGATCCTTACTCAAAACCCTGATCAGAGTAGGGTATTATTGGCCTAAAATGGAGGAAGATGCTGAGAAGTTCGTAGCCAAATGCGACAAATGTCAGCGATATGCTAACAATATGCATCGGCCAGAAGAATTGCTCCACCCAGTAGTGTCACCATGGCCATTCATGAAATGGGGCATGGATATAGTGGGACCCCTTCCCCCAGCTAAAGGAAAGGTACGGTTCTTACTCGTATTAACGAATTATTTCACAAAATGGGTAAAGGCATACGCTTTTAAATAGGTGAGAGAAAGAAGTGAAAAGCTTCATATGGCGACATATAATATGTCGCTTTGGAATACCAAAAGAGATCGTATGTGACAATGGCCCGCAGTTCATAGGCTCACAAATCACGGAATTCTTCAAAAGTTGGCAAATCAAACAAATCACTTCGTCGCCATATCACCCCGTGGCTAATGGGCAAGCCGAGTCAACAAACAAAGTCATTGTCAACAACTTAAAGAAACGGTTGGAAAAAGCCAAGGGAAACTGGCCTGAAGAACTACCTGCAGTATTATGGGCTTACAGAACTACTGCAAAAACAACCACGGGAGAAACTCCATTCGCACTTGTTTATGGTTCAGAAGCTTTAATACCGGTGGAAATCGACGAACCAAGCACAAGTTTCACAACAGCAATGGAAGAAACAAACAACCACGAATTAAGGACAAATCTGGATTTTCTCGAGCAAAGGAGAGAAGCTGCACTAATACGTATGGCAGCCCAAAAACAAATTATAGAGAGATATTACAACAGAAAATATCACCTCAGATATTTCAAAATTGGGGACTTCGTTCTTAAAAAAGTCTTCCAATCGACGAAGAAAGCTGGTGCAGGAAAGCTAAATCCAAATAGGGAAGGACCTTACAAAGTCCGTGGCGTTGCTGGAAAATGCGTTTATGAGCTGGAAACTATGGAAAGAAGAATCTTACCAACCAGTTGGAATGTTGTTCATTTGAAGAAGTATTACTTCTGAGTAAAAGGAATACCCCCGATCAGGTATCATTACGATCGATTTTACTTTTGTAAAGTTAAAATTGTACTAACCTTTTTAGATGATAGGCAAAAAGCTAACCATCACCAGATGATGATATTAGACCTGCATAGACACGAGGAAGTAACTGAATTCCCGGTCTAGGGTTACAACTTTCTGATGGACGTTTTTAAGGGTTAAGCAGTCATCATCTAAAAACTATATACCTTCGAGTCCCGTATGTTTTTCCTTTTCAGGAAAAGGACCACAAGGAAGGAATAGTCAAGTGCTCGAGATTTCATTCTTCAAAGCTCAAACACTTGGGGGACTATATATGGAAGGCAAAGAAGAAGCAAAGAATACTATCAAAAAGTCAAAGCTCAAGCCTGAAGATCCATCTTCCCAAACAAGTCAAGGATTATGAGCAAAATCAAAGAGCCAAAGACAGAAACACAAAGCCTGATTCAGATCCTTCATAAACATATTCGTAAATGTAAACGAATGTTTCAAAAAACATATTCGTAAATGTAATCGAATGTTTAGGTTAAAGGCAGAATATTAGATACGGATAAAAATGCACATCCTTGTACTTAGTTAAAAAACTGTTGTAAATGAAAACAGTTACGGATGAGACAACATCCTTATACTTATTCAAAAATTGTTGTAAATGAAAACAGTTACGGATGAGACAACATCCTTGTACTTATTCAAAAATTGTTATAAATGAAAACAATTACGGATGAAAAAAGCATTATCCTTGTATTTATTCAAAAACTTTCGTAAACAAAAATAGTTACGGGTAAAAATACATACCCTTATATTTATTCAAAAAGTTGTTATAAATGAAAACAGTTATACCCTTGTATTAATTCGAAAAAGCTGTTGCAAAAGAAAAACAGTTACGAGTACAAGTTTATACCAAATCAGTTGTAAGAAAACCAGTTACAAAAGAGTTATGGACGATACACAAACAAATGTAAAATGTTGCGAAAGTTCGAAATAATACAAAGACTTTCTTCAAAACATTATCAAAGAAAAACATGTGAAATTCCTATCTCTCTTTTGTATATTTACACCATTATGAAGTTGAGACGTCTTCTTCATTAAGTGTCGATCAAAAAAGATCTCTCTTTTATAAATCGTGCCTATTTACGAAAAGGTATAAAAATCTAAGCATTATTTAATGCAAAGTCAACAACTAGGAGGTAAACCAAAAACCTCGAAAAAAAAGCATGCAAAAGACTTAAGAGTGAAACAAAAACTCAAAGAAATCAAAAGTCATGCTAATATTTATATTAATATATTATGGCAAAAAACTAAGTGTTAACTTAGTCTAAGACGGCTTTGTTTATACATAGGTTGCCCCTAAGTTGTCAGTTGGGGACTTACAAAGGATCAAACTTCACCCCCAATGGGACCGGGGGTAACCACCAATTGTTGCAAATAAAAACAATGGAGGACCAAGTTCCATAAAATCTTTTTTAGATGGGGGGGTTGTCTTTGCTGGCAGGAGGAGCAGCTTGAGCTGGCGAGACACAAGCAGAAGGGACCTCAGCCTCAGGTGAAGAGAAGTGACTTTGTTGAGACTTCTCAATTGCCTCTCTGGTTTTAGCAATTTCGGCTTCCAAGTCAAAAACCTCTTGGCCCATTTCCGTCAATGTGTCAAGACGGGCATTCAGATAAGCCCAGCTAACATCGACGGCTGCTTTGTCTTCAAGAGTCTCGTAGTCCTTCTCCCATTGTTCAGCTTCAGCTCTTAGCTCATCTCTCTCAGCCACGGCAGCATCATGGGAAGCTTGTAAAGGAGCAAGAGACCTTTCCATAAAATGGACCTTCTTTGAAGAAATACGGAGGTCATCTTTGGTTTGAGTGAGCAATTGAAAAAGTTCACCAGAGTATGCCTCATTCTGATCCAACAAGGCCTTCAGGCTCCTAATCTCTTCGGTGGCACGGGAAAGCTTCTCTGCGAAGGAAGACTCCAAGATATTTTTGTCCTTGTCTGCCTGGTTAGAAGACACCTTCTCTATGGCCAGTTCTGCTGCAACAACTCTAACCCGTTGCTCCAAGGTAAACTTTTCCTCCTCCACTGCCTCCATGTCAAGATGTAAACTCTCGTACTGCTCCTTCCAATTGTTAGCCTCGGTTTGGAAGTCTCGCTGATTGCTCCACTGGAACGATTATCTTCATTAATTATGTGCCTATAAGGCTGATCTACATAAAAAGATAAATTAGATACGGTAAGAATATATAAGTACATATGAAGGAAGAGCAAGTTTTACCTTTAAAGACGAGTGCACAATCTCGTTCATCCAAGTTAAGGAGTTGTGGCTTTCTAGCTTAGACTTCTCAGTTGGGCCTATCAATGGCTTTAACCATACATCAGCCTGGCCCGACTTTTTCAAGAGGCTGCCCGCCGCAGGAACCTCTATTGTAACTTGCTTCATCACCCCCCTGCTGGAAGACCCTACTTCAACAGCAGAAGGCACGGAATTATGGGCAGATGTAAGAGCTATGGGTGAAGTAGGCTGGGGAGCAGGAACAACAATGGGAACAGGAGGAGAGAAAACAGCAAGAGAGGCTTCATTAGAGATGGTACCAAAACCTTGTTGGAACAAGTGATCAACGGACTCACGAACAAGAGAGGAAGTTGCATCTTCGGGAGTGGAAAGTTCAGATTCAGGCATGGGAGGATCAACAACTGGCGCAGACTCATCATCGGAGACCACCCTCCTCCTACGTGATCTATGGACCAGCGAACCCTCATCTTCCTCTTAATCCTCTAAAGTCCGGGACCCACTCGTCTTACTTTTCGATGAGGAGGAGCCAACACTGATCTCCTGAGCCTTATCCAGGGACATCTTTGAAGCGGACACAGCCGCAGCAGAAATTCCACGAGCAGGAAACTCTACCAAATAAAAAGGGGTCAGATAAAGCTCAAAAAAGGAGGAAGTAAAAACAAAAAACTTCACTTACCGTGGGTCTTCACTTTCCATCCAAACCTCAAAGAGAGGTACTTCCACGAACGTTCTTCTAAAGTAGCAATTGACAAAAGTTTTTCTACCCAATCACGGAAACCGAAGACATTCTCGACGGTTCCCATGGTTGCTACAAAAGGAAAAGAAACAGTCACGGTACTGACAATTTATCGGGAAAAAAAATAGGGAAAGTGAGCAAAACTGTACTCACGTGCAAGGTTCCACTTCTTATGGAAGGGGAGATTTTCTTCACCTACTAAACCTGTAGTAGGGACAGCAACATATCGGACATACCACCCTCTATCCTTGTCATCATCTGGAGTAACTAACACCCTTTCACTCCTAGCTGCGAGAGTAAACACTCCTTGGCGGAACAACATCAGAGAATAGAGGTGAATAAGATGATGAAAAGTAAAGGGTACGGAATCTAAATTGGCCAAATACCTAAGGCACGCGACTACTCGCCAAACAAGAGGACCGACTTGTCCAAAACAAACTTTGAAAAATCGACAGAACTCAATGATAAAAGGGTCGATGGGAGGCTTGAATCCTAATGTGAAGGGATAAGTATAGACAAAAGAGTACCCAGTCCTGTGTGAGGTTATCCATTGATTATCGTTAGGAACAACAACAGGAAAATCAGGCTTCCAATAACAATCCCTGTGTACAAGAGACACTAAGCCCTCTGTTATTTGGGTAGGATAAAGGTCAGCACTGTCATGTGATGACATTGAAGAAAGCTTCTCACTCATATCCACACTATCCTTGGAAAAAGAAAACTCCGCGGGAACAATCTCATCGACTCTCGGCTCACGAAGTGGTTCATTATGTTCTCTACTCTTTGATGAAGATCTAGAAGCCCTAGCCCTCGAAGAAGATGAAGGAATATTAGACCTAGAAGATGGCGGGGGAGAAGAATAAGAAGAAGAACCCCTGGAAGGAGTAGAACTTAAGCTCCTAAGCCTACCGCCTCTCATACTCCGTGTTGGAGCAGAAGAGGGAGTCAATTCATCTACAATGATGACCTTTCTAGATTGTTGGTTTGAAGAAGACATATTTACGAAGATAAAGAATTTACAAATAAAGAAAGAAGTTTGGAAGTTTTTTGTGAAAGTAAAGAAAGGAAAAGGGGTATTTATACTCGAAGGCGACCGTCAAAAAATGGAAAAAACAATGATATGAAAGTCATAATTAAAGTTGTCACTTCGTGACTAATGCGCCGTAAAAATCCCTAAAAGGCACTGAATAATTGCAGAACCAATCTGGGGATGTCACGTGGCACGGGCATTAAATAGAAGTGACAAGCGACGAAAACATTCAGAGACGAATGCAATGGTATGAGTGAAGCAACGGCAAAATATTACCGTCATAAATGAGTATCCACTTACCAAATATTAAATCGATAAATAAATGGTAAGTGGGGGGACTATCTGTATTGGTAAAAATAAGCTCCACACGTGTACTAATTATGATGAATCAGCAATCCATGTTGTAACGACCCGGTCGGTCGTTTTGAGAGTTAACGCCCCGATCCCCTAATAACCACTTCTCCCCTATCTATTTATGATATTGGAACTTGTCGGAGTGTTGGGTGGTGAAATCCGGAGTGATTTCGGACACATAGTCCTTTAATGTGAATTTTGGCTTCAGAAATCAGACCGTAGCTAGAGCTGTATGAAGATGGATCCGGAATGGAATTTCGTCAACTCTGTTAGCTCCGTTGAGTGATTTCGGGGTTAGGAGCGTGTTCGGATTGTGTTTTCGAGGTCGGTTGTAGATTTAGGCTTGAATTGGCGAAAGTTAGAATTTCGGCGATTTCGGCCAATAGGTGAAATTTTGATATCGGACTCGGAATGGAATTCCGAAAGCGACAGAAGGTCCATAATGTCAATTATGACCTGTGTGCAAAATTTGAGGTCATTCAATTAAGTTTAGACGTGGTTCGGCGTCGAGTGTGGATTTTGGAACTTTCCTAAGTTCTTAGGCTTGAATCTATGCATATTTGACGATTTTGATGTTATGAGGTGCGTTTCTAAGGTCCAACCAAGTTGGAATAAGGTATTTGGGTCAGTTAGTAGGTTTGGGCAAGGTCCCGGGGGCCTCGGGGCTGTTTCGGATGCTCAACGGGTGAATTTTGAACCTTAAGAACAGCTGAACCACTTCTGGTTCTGGTGTCTCGCACCTGCGATGGTTTTTTCGCAAGTGCGGACACGCAGGTGTGGATGGGGTGCATGCAGGTGTGGAAATGGCCTAGGCCACCCAGTGCTCGTAGGTGCGGAGAGAAATCCGCATGTGCGGAGCCGCACCAGCGACCCAGCCACCGCAGGTGCGACCCCAGGCTCTTAAATGAAATTCCGCACCTGCGATAGAATTTCCGCAGGTGCGGCACTGCAGGTGCGATCCTAGAAGCAGCAGGTGCGAAAACCCTGGGTTGTTTATGCCAAAATACGAGGGTTGAATTTCATAACTCCAAAATCGATTGTGAGCTCGGGATTAGACGATTTTCAGTGGGATTCAAAGAGGAGGATCATAGGTAACATTTTCTAACCCCAATCCATTTTTATACCATTAATCTCTATCAATTTCCTTAATCTAATCAATGAAAATGGGTGAAACTTCCCCAGGTAAATCTGAGGATTTAGAGAGATTTTGGCATCGGATTTTGATGATTCTTGTTCGGGTGAGTTCGTGAGTGAATGGGTGTTTGGAAAATATAACTTTTACCCGATTCCGAGATGTAGGCCCGGGGGACGTGTTGGGCGAATTTCCTTATTTCGCGTTTTAGCTTCGAATCTCTTAGCTATTTTGTTCCCTTGAAATGATATTTACGTTATGCAATCATTTTGAATAGATTTGTGCCACCCGGAGTCGGATACTCGTGGCAAGAGCGTGGTACGGAGTTGATTTGCGCAGTCAAGGTAAGTGGCTTGCCTAAATCTGTGTTGGGGATTTTCCCTTAGACATTTTTAACTGATTTTCACTATGAGGACACCGTGTACGTGAGGTGACGAGTGCGTGCACGGGTCATTTTTACTAAAGTTCCACTGTTCTCTCCATGGCATATCTCATTTTCATTCCTATATTATTGCTACTGTTTAAACTGAGTAGTTAACTTAGGACTTAAACATGTCTATTTGCCTTACCTGATTTTCCACTTATTTGCTATTATTTGAGCCATGCTTAGGCAGTTCTACCTTATTCTTGTCTACTATTATTTCATTCTGCGTTTCATATTTAAATTGGGACTACGGATCGAGATCCGGGAGCTTTCCTCCTGTACTGCATAGCATATTTAAATTGGGACTACGGACCGAGATGCGGGAGCTTTCCCCCTGTACTGCATAGTATATTTAAATTGGGACTACGGACCGAGATCCGGGAGCTTTCCCCATGTACTGCATTGCATATTTAAATTGGGACTACGGACCGAGATCCGGGAGCTTTCCCCATGTACTGCATTGCATATTTAAATTGGGACTACGGACAGAGATCCGGGAGCTTTCCCCTGTATTACATGGCATGATTCCTGTTGAGTTATATGTTGTGTTGAGCCGAGAATTTCTTTTACTCATTTCTTCCAGTTTTTCCTAACTCTTTCTACTGATTTTCACTATACAATCCTATAACTGTCTTATTATGTTTTCAAACTCAGTAGAGCCTCAACCTGACCTCGTCACTACTTGACTGGGGTTAGGCTTGGCACTTACTGAGTACCGAATGTGGAGTACTCAAGCCCTTTCCTACGCATGTTTTCCCCATGTGCAGATCCAGGTATCGATGCACAACGCTTCGGCTAGGAGTACCCAGGCAGCATTTTTTGAAGAACGCGAGGTAATTCTGCCGCGTCCACAGAATCCCACGTGTCCCCGTCCACTCCATTACAGAGTTAGTAGATAGTCAGATATACATTTCTTATTTCCGTTGTATAGAGCTTACTTGTGTAAAGCTTGTGATTGTGATATTCCGGGTTTTGGGAAAAAAGTAAAAGTTATAGCAGTCGAGCGGTTAGCTCATAGTATTATCGTTTCTTTACTGTTTCTATTTCTGTTTTGTCTTATTTATGAAATTGTTAGGCTTACCTAGTCGTAGAGACTAGGTGCCGTCGCGAGACCGTTCGGAGCGTAAAATGGGTCGTGACAAGTTGGTATCAGAGCTTCTAGGTTCGTAGGAGTCACAATCACAAGCCGGTTTATTAGAGTCTTGCGGATCGGTGCGGAGACGTCCGTATCTATCTTCGAGAGGCTATGTAACTGTTAAGAACAATCATATTTCTTGAATTCCTTATCGTGCTAGTTATTGTCATCAAAACTCTCTAACTCTATTCTATTCTTGCTTACAGATGGTTCGTACTCATACCGGACGTACTGATGACCAGGCACCCGAGCCCCCGGTCAGAGCCACCAGAGGCAAGGGCCGAGGCAGAGGACGAGCACGCGGTGCAGCTCGAGCACCGGCTAGAGCAGAGGCAAGGGATCTCCCAACAGCTACAGTTGGAAGGGCTCCAGAGGTTCTTGCTATTACTCCAGCCCTCCAGGAGACCTTAACTCATCTTTTGAGGGGGATTACTTCTGATAGCCCCAGCTATATCCCAGGCTGGGGGAGGGGAACAGACTCCCGCATCCCGTACTCCTGAGCAGAGGGTTCATATGGGGCAGGTTCCAGAGTATATCCCCATGCCCCCAGCAGCTCCAGTTCATCATGAGACTAGGATAGCTGTTCCTGAGGCATAGCAGCTCTGACTTGAGAGGTACAAGAAGTACCACCCACCTAAGTTCAGTGGACTAGCTTCGGATGACGCCCTGGGTTTTCTTGAGGGATGCCATCACATTCTCCGCACTATGGGTATTGTGGACACGAGTGGGGTCTCATTCACTGCTTTCCAGCTGAGGGGAGCATCTTATCAGTGGTGGTGTGCTTTTGAGTTGAGCAGCCCGGACGAGGCAGCTTCACTTACTTGGGCTCAGTTCTCAGAGATGTTCCTACATGAGTTTGTCCCTCAGAGCCTCAGGGATGCTTGGCGCGTAGAGTTTGAGCAGCTATGCTAGGGTGCTATGACTGTGTCGGAGTATGCAGTCCGCTTCAGCGATTTGGCTCGTCATGCACCAGCTTTGGTTGCCACCGTCAGAGAGAGGGTTTTGTCGCTTTATTGAGGGACTCCATCCCAGCATTCAGACTAGTATGGCCATAGAGCTAGAGACAGATATCACTTACCAACAGGCCGCAAGCATTGCCCGGAGGATTGAGAGTATGTTAGCCCAGGACAGGAAGGAGAGAGAGGCCAAGAGGTCTCGAGAGACTGGTCATTTTTCAGGAGCTCGTGCACCGGCAGCACGCTATGATAGGGGTTTTGTGAGTCACCCCATTCATTCAGCTCTTCCCGCAGCCAGTGGTATTCTAGCTCCTTCTAGACCTTAGGAGCCTTATTATGCACCACCAGTATCTCAGGTGCCTCCTACTCGAGGTGCTATCACCGGCCAGTCCAGTAGGCCAGTTCAGAGTCAGCATTAGCCGCCACGTCCTCCGAGGGGTTGTTTTGAGTGCGGTGACCCTCGTCATATGATCAGAGATTTCCCCAAATCTAGGAGGGGTGCACCACCTCAAACTTATCAGGTTCCACGTCTTCCACCAGGTCCCCCAGCCATACTTCCAGCCCTAGCTGCTACCCCACCATTTCAGGCAGCTCGAGGTGGAGGTCGGGGAGGTCGAGGTCGCCCTAAAGGGGGAGGCCATGCTAGATATTATGCTCTTCCAGGCCGTTCAGAGGCCATTGCTTCAGACCCAGTCATTAGAGGTATTGTTTCCGTTTGTCATAGGGATGCGTCGATATTATTTGACCCAGGCTCTACATATTCGTATGTGTCTTCCTATTTTGCTTCACATCTGGGGTATCTCGGGATTCTTTGAGTTCCCCCGTTTATGTTTCTACTCCTGTGGGAGATTCTCTTGTCGTGGACCGTGTATATCGGTCGTGTATGATAGTTATTAGTGGTTTTAAGACCAGGGCTGATTTATTATTACTCAGTATGGTAGATTTCGACGTTCTATTGGGTATGGACTGGTTGTCTCCTTACTATGCTATTATTGATTGTCACACCAAGACCGTGACGCTGGCTATGCCAGGATTACCGAGGTTAGAGTGGAGAGGTTCCTTAGAGTACGCTCCCCTCTGAGTCATTTCTTTTCTTAAGGCCCAGCGGATGGTTGAAGAGGGTTGTGATGCGTATTTGGCTTATGTGAGGGATACTAGTGCTGAGACCCCTACAGTTGAGTCTATCCCCGTTGTTAGGGACTATCCTAACGTTTTTCCAGCTGATCTTCCGGGTATGCCACCCGACAGAGACATTGATTTTGGCATTGACTTGTTACCGGGCACTCAGCCCATTTCCATTCCTCTCTATCGCATGGTCCTCCTGAGTTAAAGGAGTTGAAGGAGCAGTTGCAGGAGTTGCTTGACAAAGGTTTCATCAGGCCCAATGTATGACCTTGGGGTGCTCCGGTGTTATTTGTGAAGAAAAAGGATGGTTCGATGCGTATGTGCATCGACTACCGGCAGCTGAATAAAGTGACAATGAAGAACAAGTACCCATTGCCCCGCGTTGATGATTTATTTGACCAGTTACAGGGTGCTAGGGTGTTCTCCAAGATTGATCTTCGTTTGGGTTATCATCAGTTGAAGATTCGGGAGCCGGATATCCCGAAGACTGCATTTAGGACCAGATATGGCCACTATGAGTTTCTCGTTGTGTCATTTGGGCTGACCAATGCCCCAGCAGCCTTCATGCACCTGATGCACGGCGTATTTCGGTCGTATCTTGATACTTTCGTCATCGTGTTCATTGATGACATTCTGGTATGTTTTAAGCCCTAGGAGGACCATGGGCAGCATTTAAGGACCGTACTTCAGACATTGAGGGAGAGGAAGTTGTATGCCAAATTTTCTAAGTGTGAATTTTGGCTTGATTTTGTGGCATTCTTAAGCCATGTGGTATCTTCGGATGGGATCAAGGTAGATCCGAAGAAGGTATAGGCGGTGCAGAGTTGGCCTAGACCGTCTTCAGCTACTGAGATCCGCAGTTTCCTCAGTTTGGCTGGGTATTATCGTCGTTTTGTAGAGGGATTTTCATCCATCTCATCACCCATGACCAGATTGACCCAAAAGGGTGCATCCTTTATATGGACGGAGGAGTGTGAGGAGAGCTTTCAGAAGCTCAAGACAACCCAGACTACAGCTCCAGTGTTAGTATTACCCACAGGTTCAGGGTCCTATACGGTCTATTGTGATGCTTCGAGGATTTGCCTAGGAGTAGTGTTGATGCAGGATGGTAGGGTTATTGGCTACGCGTCCAGACAGTTGAAGGTGCACGAGAAAAACTACCATGTGCATGATCTTGAGTTGGCAGCGATTGTTCACGCCCTGAAGATATGACGTCATTATTTATATGGTGTTCCCTGTGAGATATTCACGGATCACCGGAGTTTGCAGCACATATTCAGGTAGAAGGATCTTAATTTGCGCCAGTGTAGGTGATTGGAGTTACTCAAGGATTATGACATCACTATATTATCCACCCGGGAAAGGCCAATGTGGTGGCCGATGCCTTGAGTTGTCGGGCGGAGAGTTTCGGTAGTTTGGCATATCTTCGTGAAGTAGAGAGGACCTTAGCCTTGGATGTTCAGTCCCTAGCCAGTCAGTTCGTGAGGCTGGACCTTAGCGCTCCCAACCTTCGGGCTCTTCAGGATAGAGTCCGGCAGGGTGATGCCAGGGATGTGACCGTAGGTGATGACGGCGTGATGAGGACGCAGGGCCGGATTTGTGTGCCCAACGTAGATGGACTTTGGGAGTTGATTCTTGCGGAGGCCCATAGCTTGCAGTATTCCATCCATCCGGGTACCACGAAGATGTACCAGGATCTGAGACAGCACTATTGGTGGCGGAGGGTGAAGAAGGATATATTGGAGTTTGTAGCCAAGTGTCTCAACTGTCAGCAAGTCAAATGTGAGCATCAGAGACCGGGAGGATTACTTCAGCAGATTAGGCTTCCAGAGTGGAAGTGGGAGCAGATCACCATGGACTTTGTGGTTGGACTTCCTCGGACTTTGGGGAAGCATGATGCTATTTGGGTGATTGTGGACCGGCTGACCAAATCAGCCCATTTCATCCCAAGTGTTGACTACATATTCTTCTGAGAAGTTGGCCCAAATCTACATTCGGGAGATAGTCCGGCTGCACGGTGTACCAGTGTCTATCATATCATATCGAGGTCCTCAGTTCACCTCGCACTTCTGGAGAGCGTTGCATAGTGATTTGGGTACCCAGATTGATCTCAGTACAGCATTTCACCCCCAGACAGACGGACAGTCTGAGCGCACAATTCAGATTCTTGAGGATATGCTTTGTGCCTGTGTGATGGATTTTGGAGGGTCGTGGGATCGATTCTTGCCTCTTGCAGAGTTTGCTTATAACAACAGCTACCAGTCCAGCATTCAGATGGCGTCGTTTGAGGCTTTGTATGGTAGGCGGTGTAGGTCTCCGGTGGGATGGGTTGAGCCGGGTGAGGCCAGATTGTTGGGTACAGATTTGGTCCAGGATGCCCTGGACAAGGTGAAGGTGATTCAGGAGAGACTTCGCATCGCTCAGTCCAGGCAGAAGAGTTATGCAGACTGGAGAGTTCGTGACTTGGCATTTATGACTGGTGATCGAGTTTTGCTTCGGGTATCGCCTATAAAGGGCGTCATGAGATTGGGGAAGAAGGGTAAGCTGAGTCCGAGGTTCATTGGCCATTTTGAGGTATTGCAGCGGGTTGGGGAGGTTGCTTATGAGCTGGCCTTGCCTCCCAATCTGGCAGGAGTTCATCCGGTATTCCACGTTTCCATGCTCCGGAAGTATCACAGGGATCCGACTCATGTTTTGGATTTCAGCTCAGTCCAATTGGACAAGGATCTATCATATGTTGTGGAGCCTGTGGCTATATTGGACAGGCAGGTCAGGAGGCTCAGATCAAAGAATATTGCCTCAGTCAAGGTTCGGTGGAGGGGTCATCCGATCGAGAAGGCGACTTGGGAGACCGAGCAGGATATGCGGAGTCAGTACCCTCATCTTTTCGCAGTTTCAAGTATGTTTCTATACTCGTTCAAGAACAAACGATTTTCTTAAAAGGGGGAGAATGTAACGAACCGGTCGGTCATTTTGAGAGTTAACGCCCCGAACCCCTAATAACCGCTTCTCCCCTATCTATTTATGATATTGGAACTTGTCAGAGTGTTAGGTGGTAAAATCCGGAGTGATTTCGGACACATAGTCCTTTAATGTGAATTTTGGCTTTAGAAATCGGACTATAGCTAGAGTTGTATGAATATGGATTCGGAATGGAATTTCGTCGACTCCGTTAGCTCCGTTGAGTGATTTCGGGGTTGGGAGCGTGTTCAGATTATGTTTTCGAGGTCGGTTGTAGATTTAGGCTTGAATTGGCGAAAGTTAGAATTTCGGCGATTTCGGCCGATAGGTGACATTTTGATATCTCACTCGGAATGGAATTCCGAAAGCGACAGCAGGTCCGTAATGTCAATTATGACCTGTGTGCAAAATTTGAGGTCATTCTATTAAGTTTAGACGTGGTTCGGCGTAGAGTGTGGATTTTGGAAATTTCCTAAGTTCTTAGGCTTGAATCTATGCATATTTGACGATTTTGATGTTATGAGGTGCGTTTTTAAGGTCCGAACAAGTTGGAATAAGGTATTTGGATCAATTGGTAGGTTTGGGCGAGGTCCCGGGGGCCTCGGGGCTGTTTCGGATGCTCAACGGGTGAATTTGGAACATTAAGAACAGCTGAACCATTGTTGGTTATGGTATCTCGCACCTGCGATGGTTTTTCTGCAGATGCGGACACGCGGGTGCGGATGGGGTGCACGCAGGTGCGGAAATGTCCTAGGACACCCAGTGCTCGCAGGTGCGGAGCCGCACCAGCGACCCAGCCAACGCAGGTGCGACCCCAGGCTCTTAAATGAAATTCCGCACCTGCGATAGAATTTCCGCAGGTGCGAAAACCCTGGGTTGTTTATGCCAAAATCCGAGGATTGAATTTCATAACTCCAAAATCAATTGTGAGCTCGGGATTAGACGATTTTCAGTGGGATTCAAAGAGGAGGATCATAGGTAACGTTTTCTAACCCCAATCCATTGTTATACCATTAATCTCTATCAATTTCCTTAATCTAATCAATGAAAATGGGTGAAAAACCATGACAATTAGGGTGAAACTTCCCCAAGTAAATTTGAGGATTTAGGGAGATTTTGGCATCGGATTTTGATGATTCTTGTTCGGGTGAGTTCGTGAGTGAATGGGTGTTCGGAAAATATAACTTTTACCCGATTCCGAGACGTGGGCCCGGGGGACGTGTTGGGCGAATTTCCTTATTTCGCGTTTTAGCTTCTAATCTCTTAGCTATTTTGTTCCCTTGAAATGATATTTACATTATGCAATCATATTGAATAGATTTGTGCCACCCGGAGTCGGATACTCGTGGCAAGAGTGTGGTACGGAGTTGATTTGCGCAGTCAAGGTAAATGGCTTGCCTAACTCTGTGTTGGGGATTTTCCCTTAGCATTTTTAACTGATTTTCACTATGAGGACATCGTGTACGTGAGGTGACGAGTGCGTGCACGGGTCATTTTTACTATAGTTCCATTGTTCTCTCCATGGCATATCTCATTTTCATTCCTATATTACTGCTACTGTTTAAACTGAGTAGTTAACTTAGGACTTAAACATGTCTATTTGCCTTACCTGATTTTCCACTTATTTGCTATTATTTGAGTCATGCTTAGGCAGTTCTACCCTATTCTTGTCTACTATTTTACTAAACTGTTTAACTACGCTGCGTCGGACATTCATTCTGCGTTGCATATTTAAATTGGGACTACTGACCGAGATCCGGGAGCTTTCCCCCGTACTGCATAGCATATTTAAATTGGGACTACGGACCGAGATCCGGGAGATTTCCCCCTATACTGCATAGCATATTTAAATTGGGACTACGGACCGAGATCTGGGAGTTTTCCCCTTGTACTGCATTGCATATTTAAATTAGAACTACAGACCAAGATCCGGGAGCTTTCCCCTGTATTGCATGGCATGATTCCTGTTGAGTTATATGTTGTGCTGAGGCGGGAATTTCTTTTACTCATTTCTTCCAGTTTTTCCTAACTCTCTGCTTATTACAATTTCTACTGATTTTCACTGTACAATCCTATAACTATCTTATTATGTTTTCAAACTCAGTAGAGCCTCAACCTGACCTCGTCACTACTTGACTAGGGTTAGGCTTGGCACTTACTGAGTATCGAATGTGCAGTACTCACGCCCTTTCCTGTGCATGCTTTCCCCATGTGCAGATCCAGGTACCGGTACACATCGCTTCGGCTAGGAGTACCCAGGCAGCATCTTTTGGAGAACGCGAGGTAATTATGCCGCGTCTGCAGAATCCCACATGTCCCCGTCCACTCCATTACAGACTTAGTAGATAGTCAGATATACATTTCTTATTTCCGTTGTATAGAGCTTACTTGTGTAAAGCTTGTGATTGTGATATTCCGAGTTTTGGGGAAAAAGTAAAAGTTATAGCAGCCGAGCGGTTAGCTCATAGTATTATCATTTCTTTACTGTTTCTATTTCTGTTTTGTCTTATTTCTGAAATTGTTAGGCTTACCTAGTCGTAGAGACTAGGTGTCGTCGCGAGACTGTTCGGAGGGTAAAATGGGTTGTGACACATGTGGAGCAATGAAGACATGACAACTGGATGAGACTTTATGAAGAGGTACGAGACAAAGAGGGACGGAACAACATACCCACGAGGTAATCAGATACGGGAATCTCAACAAGATTGAGGAGATGAAGAGACACGGTCAGAATGAATTAAGGCAGAATAGAGGGCAAATTCAGAGATCTTCAATTAATGAGCCAAACATTACATAATCTTCACGCAACAGTTACGATTAATCATTGTAACGTTACATTAATGCCATTAATGCTCACTGAAAAGAGTAGACGTTATATTATGAAATTCCCTATAAAACGGAGTAAAATATAACTTATAAAGACACATCCGAACCAATATTGAAATATAGTTATTTTGGTGCATCATTACTGCTTTTTATTGACAAATCTATTTACAATTAGGGTGAAACTTCCCCAAGTAAATTTGAGGATTTAGGGAGATTTTGGCATCGGATTTTGATGATTCTTATTCGGGTGAGTTCGTGAGTAAATGGGTGTTCGGAAAATATAACTTTTACCCGATTCCGAAACGTGGGCCCGGGGGACTTTTTGGGCAAATTTCCTTATTTCGCGTTTTAGTTTCGAATCTCTTAGCTATTTTGTTCCCTTGAAATGATATTTACATTATGCACTCATATTGAATAGATTTGTGCCACCCGGAGTCGGATACTCGTGGCAAGAGCGTGGTACGGAGTTGATTTGCGCAGTCAAGGTAAGTGGCTTGCCTAACTTTGTGTTGGGGATTTTCCCTTAGACATTTTAAACTTATTTTCACTATGAGGACACCGTGTACGTGAGGTGACGAGTGCGTGCATGGGTCATTTTTACTAAAGTTCCACTATTCTCTCCATGGCATATCTCATTTTCATTCCTATATTACTGCTACTGTTTAAACTGAGTAGTTAACTTGGGACTTAAACATGTTTATTTGACTTACCTGATTTTCCACTTATTTTCTATTATTTGAGCCATGCTTAGGCAGTTCTACCCTATTCTTGTCTACTATTTTACTAAATTGCTTAACTACGCTGCGTCGGACATTCATTCTGCGTTGCATATTTAAATTGGGACTACGGACCGAGATCCGGGAGCTTTCCCCCTGTACTGCATAGCATATTTAAATTGGGACTACGGACCGAGATCCGGGAGCTTTCCCCCTGTACTGCATAACATATTTAAATTGGGACTACGGACTGAGATCCGGGAGATTTCCCCCTGTACTGCATTGCATATTTATATGGGAACTACGGACCGAGATCCGGGAGCTTTCCCCTGTATTGCATGGCATGATTCCTGTTGAGTTAAATGATGTGCTGAGCCGAGAATTTCTTTTACTCATTTCTTCCAGTTTTTCCTAACTCTCTGCTTATTACTATTTCTACTGATTTTCACTGTACAATCCTATAACTGTCTTATTATGTTTTCAAACTCAGTAGAGCCTCAACCTGACCTCGTCACTACTTGACTAGGGTTAAGCTTGGCACTTACTAAGTACCGAATGTGGAGTACTCACGCCCTTTCCTGTGCATGGTTTCCCCATGTGCAGATCCAGGTACCGGTACACAGCGCTTCGGCTAGGAGTACCGAGGCAGCATTTTTTGGAGAACGCGAGGTAATTCTCCCGCGTCCGCAGAATCCCACATGTCCCCGTCCACTCCATTACAGACTTAGTAGATAGTCAGATATACATTTCTTATTTCTGTTGTATAGAGCTTACTTGTGTAAAGCTTGTGATTGTGATATTCCGGGTTTTGGGAAAAAAGTAAAAGTTATAGCAGCCGAGCGGTTAGCTCATAGTATTATCGTTTCTTTACTGTTTCTATTTCTGTTTTGTCTTATTTCTCAAAATTTTAGGCTTACCTAGTCGTAGAGACTAGGTGCCGTCGCGAAACTGTTCGGAGGGTAAAACGGGTCGTGACACCTGTGGAGCAATGAAGACATGACAACTGGACAAGACTTTATGAAGAGGTACGAGACAAAGAGGGACGGAACAGCATACCCACGAGGTAATCAGATACGGGAATCTGAACCAGATTGAGGAGATGAAGAGACACGGTCAGAATGAATTAAGGCCGAATAGAGGACAGATTCAGAGATTTTCAATGAATGAGCCAAACGTTACATAATCTTCACGCAACAGATACGATTAATTATTGTAACGTTACATTAATGCCATTATTTAGCCATTAATGTTCACTGAAAAGAGTAGACATTATATTTAGAAATTCCCTATAAAGGGAGTAAAATATAACTTGTAAAGACACATTCGAACCAATATTGAAATATAGTTATTTTTGTGCATCATTACTGCTTTTTATTGACAAATCTATTTACAATTATTTTCATATTCTTTTGGTTATCAGAAACCCATGTTCTTCTTAAAATAGCTTTGGCAGAGAATCTAATTCTTTGGTTAAACACCAACCTTCGCGAATTTTGGGTTATTTCATCAAAATTTCCATACCGATTTGAGCTTGAGAGAGGGTTTTGAAAAGGGAAATTAAGAGAACTCCATTTCTATGGTGTTATTTGACTGATTAGGGGTGAAATTTATGGAAAATTAGTGACTAAATTGGGGGTTTAGGGCTTAGGAATTGGAGACTTTAAATTGAGGGTCATTTTTTGTTGGATTCTGATGTATTTAATATGGGTAGACTTGCAGAAGGATAAGGATTCTAGTTTCGTGATTTTGATCGAATTTCGAGATGTGGGCCCGGGGGTCGGGTTTGGCCAATTTCGGGATTTGTGCTTAATTTTTATAATTGTCGAATGGGTTTCGTCTCTGATCACGCCCAACTATGCCTTATAAAAAGGACTAAGCGGTCGTTGCAAATATAATCCGGTTTACAAGTCCGGAGTCGAATCCCACAAAGAACTAAAAGCTTAGCTACAGTTGTTCACTATCACCAAGAATACAAGCTTGAACAATTCCTAACTTATAGATATTAAGATTCTTCTGTTTAACTAATTAACTAAAAAATTAAAACAAAAAATTAACACTAAAGATACTACGGGTTGGAGAAAAGATTAAGGATGTCTAGAGTTATGATTTCCCCAATCGTCGAAATCCTTCCCGCTATGTCTTCTATAATTTCGCCTAAGTATTCTCTAGCGATCATGAGCGCTCTGCGTGTTGTAATTCTCTCCCGAGTAATTACGGCAATTTACTAGACATACTCTCCCGAGTTACGCTAGCTGGCTTTAATTACAGCTCACTTAGATCGCACCCAAGGTTTCGTTATCCCTAATCCCTCCTTTAAACCATTGGTTATTGATTCCTCACATACGTCAGGAGTGATGTTGTTCAACAACTACCTAAATATGCACTCTCTTCCGAGTAATACATACTAAATAGGAACAACTAATTGAGAGCCCTTCAATCAACCACAAGAACAACATAGTTGAACAAATAGAGAAAATACTACGGCTCAATTATATAAAAACATAACAAGAATTTATCCTACAAAAGATTCCATCAAAACCCTAGATAACAAATTAGCTATTCATAATAGTATGTAAAAATACAATACTAAAAGTCATAACCAACAATGAAAAATAGGAAGAGGAAGGAAAAACTCGTAGAAGAATTCTCCGCCTTGCTCCTATTGTGTCGCTTGCCTCCTTAGGTCGAATATGTGTCAAATTATGTCCAACCTCCTCAAAATACCGTTTTCCATGTATATATACACCAAGTAGGGTCGGGCCCAAACAATTATACCTTCTCCAATGCGAAAAAGGACACTTTTTCCGGGAAGGACGTGCGAGGCTGCGCTCAGACCGCGCTCAGGCCGCGCATAACAGCAAGTATTCTGCCCCATTTGCGGGGTCAGTGCGCGGCTGCGCACTTGCCGCACACTTTTCACCTATTTCCATTTGGAATTTGGAAACACTTAAAACATGAAAGTTGTATCCCTTTGTGTTAGATTTCCAACCATATATTATATAGCCCAAATAGAGTTTGGAGAAAAGAGTTATGTCTATTTTACTAGACAGTGTGCAATATGCCTACTCGAGTCTTCGTTTGTTCTTTACTATCAAATTTGACCCCTGACATGATCCCGACTTAAATCCTTGGGCTTTTACTCAGACTTCAAAGCTCCAAATCACTTAAATTTATTCTATAACATCTATATATCTCGGAATCACTCCTACAAGGCATAAAACACACAATTAGTGCAAAACACTAGCGATTAAAGCTCAAACTCAATTAAAGTGCAGCAAATTAGAGTGTAATAAGCGACTAAAATACGTAATTATAGCCTATCATCAACACCCCACACTTAAACCATTACTCGTCCTCGAGTAATCAAACTACACTTTATATAGACACGGCATTTTTAAACAATTCTCTTGACTCATCGTACCAAGAATATTTAAAATGGACTAAGCACAAGGGTGTATCATCTTCACCTCAAGATTTGACTCACAAGTACCACGCATTATTTACATCTCATCCACTTATTCTAACATAGAGGTCGCCGACATTACCTTTCCTTCATGAATCAAGTGCCCTCACACAATAAAAGAGAGTAGTTCCACACAATAAAATTTAAGAACACTTAGGAACTCAAGATAGAAAGAATTCACTCACTCTCAGAAATAACATTCATGTGCCACAAAAGATGCACCATAGGCTTGCCCATAGTGTACTACTCTCCTAATCGAGCTCATTCAGTCTAGGATCAAGTAGGACTTTATTTGGTTGTAATGTAGGCTGCGGGACGGGTAGGATATATTTAGATATAAGAGTGACTACACCTCCCTAATCACTTTAATACATATACTTTAACATTCAAACATCATACTTATGTCAAACCAAACTCCACCTTCACATCAATGTTATTACCCCATACTTTTTTAAGCACAATTACATCAAGAGTCACCACTTATCAAGGAATATTTTTTTTCTTTCTTTTCTTTCTTTTTCTTTTTATTTAAGTGGCTCTTACTTTTTCAAAGCAGTGCACCTTTCTCCTTATTTCATTAGTTCCACTCAAAAGCCA
>MDKH01182574.1:0-28339 GCA_005239495.1 Nicotiana undulata
ATGTGGTTGCTTGCTTATTATTTAATTGTGAACTATTTTAATTGAACAAAAGCGTAGCATTGTAATGGTTGTCTAGCCTAGTTCCACGATATGCGCCATCACGACCTGTTAGGATTTGGGGTCATGACAAATATTTTGCATAAGCAAGAACTATCAGGAAGATTAGCCAAGTGGGACATAGAATTAATTGAGCATGAAATAATATATCAGCCTAGGACTGCAATTAAGTCTCAAATTTTAGCTGATTTTGTCGCCGACTTTAATAGTAGCATTGTCCCTGAAGTGGAAAAAGAGTTACAACTCTTCAACGGTGCTAATCTGTGTCTATGGACCCTATTTATCGATGGTTCTTCCAATGTAAAAGGCGCCGGCTTAGGCATAGTCCTAATATCACTCATGGGTGAGAAGACACGGCACGCTATTAAATGTTATCCTATAACTAACAATGAAGCAGAGTACAAAGATGTCATTGCAGGACTAGAACTCACACGAGAACTCTCAAATCGAGAAAATCGTAATAAAATACGACTCTCAACTGGTAGTAAATCAGATGCAAGGGACTTACATCGCTCGAGAGAATCGGATGCAACAGTATCTGGAAAAGGCACGAGAGCTCGTAAGACAATTCAAAACATGGAAGGTAAAACAAATACCTAGAGAGAAAAATACATAAGAAGATGCATTAGCTAACCTCGCAGCAGTCACAGAAGTAACAAACAAAGATAATTCAATTGTCGTTCATCTATTCCATTCAGCGATCGACCAGGAAAGAAATGAGGTAACTTTCAACAATTTAACCTGGGATTGGTGAAACGAAATTCTTAATTTTTTGCAGAATGGCACCGTACCTGGAGATAAGAAAACAACTCAAGCACTTCGCCGCAAAGCTGCACGGTACTACCTCATTCACAATTCATTATATCACAAGATATTAGGAGGACCCCTAGCTAAATGCCTCGGACCTAATAAAACAGAGTCGTGATGAAAGAAGTCCATGGAGGATACTGTGGAAATCATTCAGGAGCGAGATCCTTGGTAAAAACCTTAATCAGAGCTGGGTATTATTGACCTAAGATGGAAGAAGATGGAAAGAACTTCGTATCCAAATGCGACAGGTGCCAAAGGTTCGCCAATAACATGCATCGACCGACGAAATTCTTACATCCAATTATATCCCCATAGCCCTTCATGAAATGGGGTATGGACATAGTGGGACCTCTTCCCCCAGCTAAAGGACAGTTATGGTTTCTACTCGTACTAACTGACTATTTTACAAAATGGGTAGAGGCAGAATCATTTAAACAGGTGCCAGAAAAGGAAGTTAAAAGCTTCTCATGGTGAAACATAATATGCCGCTTTGCTATACCAAGGGAGATCATGTGTGATAATGGCCCATATTTCATAGGCTCACAAATCACAGAATTCTTCGAAAGCTGGCAAATAAAACGGATCGCTTCAATGCCATACCACCCCGTGGCTAACGGTCAAGCAGAATCGACGAATAAAATAATCATTAACAACCTGAAGAAGCGACTAGATAAAGCCAAAGGAAATTGGCCTGATGAGTTACCAGTGGGACTATGAGCATACAAAACAACTTCAAAAATAGCCACGGGAGAAACTCTATTTGCACTTGTCTATGGCTCAGAAGCCTTAATACCTGTGGAAATTGGCGAACCAAGCATAAGGTTTATAACAGCTACGAAGGAAGCAAACAATGATGAATTGAGGACTAATTTGGATCTTCTCGAACCACGAAGGGAGGAAGCATTAATACGGATGGCACCTCAAAAACAAATCATTTAGCGTTACTTCAACCGTAAAGCCCATCTCAGATACTTAAAAATTGGGGACTTCGTCCTCAAAAAAGTCTTTTAATCAACGAAAGAAGTAGGCGCAGGAAAGCTAAGTCCAAATTGGGAAGGACCCTACAAAGTCTGAGGCATAACTGGGAAGGGCGCCTACGAGCTGGAAGCTATGGACGGCAGAATCCTACAGACAAGCTGGAATGCCATCCACTTGAAGAAGTACTACTTCTAAGGAAAAGAAGTACCCCCGGTCAGGTATCGCACGTTCGATTTTATTTTGAACATTTAAAATTTTACTAACTTTTTTAGATGATAGGCATAAATCTAACGCATCACCAGATGATGATATTAGACCTGCAAAGACGCGAGGAAATAACTAAATTTCCGGTCTAGGGTTACACTTTCTGATGGACATTTTAAAGGGTTAAGAAGTCATCATCTAAAAACTATATACCTTCGAGTCCCGCACGATTTTCCTTTTCAGGAAAAGAACTACAAGGAAGGAATAGTCAAGTGCTCGAGATTTCATTCTTCAAAGCTCAAACACTTGGGGGACTATACAGTATGGAAGGCTAAGATGAAGCAAAGAAAACTATCAGAAAGTCAA
This sequence comes from Nicotiana undulata, assembly GCA_005239495.1. Lineage (NCBI taxonomy): Eukaryota > Viridiplantae > Streptophyta > Magnoliopsida > Solanales > Solanaceae > Nicotiana > Nicotiana undulata. Next base: position 2,416 of record MDKH01182574.1, read on the forward strand.
AGCTCGAGCCTGAAGATCCATCCACCCAACAAGTCAAGTGATACGAGCATAATCGAAAGAGACAAAGACTCAAATTCAAAGCCTAATTCAAAAAACCTTCGAACATGTTCAGGTTGAAAGGAAAAATATTAGCCACGAGGAAGAAATGCACATCTTTGTACTTATTCAAAACTGTTGTAACAAAAAAAACAGTTAGGGGTAAAAGATCATCATCGTTATACTCATTCAAAAGCTGTTATCAAATAAAACAGTTACGGATGTAAAGCATTTCCCTCGTACTTATTAAAAACTGTTATCAACAAAAACAGTTGTGGGTGAAAGTCCCAATCTTATAAAACCTGTTACGAACAAAAAATAGTTGTTCCCTTATATTAACTCGAAAAAACTGTTACATATGAAAAACAGTTACGAAATACAAGCGTATATCAAATCTGTTAAATAAAAACAGTTGCAACATGAGTTTTAGACGATAATCAAAACGTTACGGGATCCTCAATTAATGACTCATACGTTATGTAACCTTCATGCAACCGTTACGGTTACCCTTTGTAACGCCCTATTAATGTAATAATTAGTCATTAATGTACGATCATTGTAAGAAGTAGACATTATATTAAGAAACCCCCTATATGAAGGGGGGAATATAACTTGTAAAACAGATCTGAACTTCGAAGACAATACACTTTACTTTCTAAGCATCATATTATCGCCATTCATTAATTTTCTTGTACTTAATATTATTTCTTTGATTATCAGTAACCCATGTTCATCCTAAAAGTAGCTTTGGTCAAAGGATCTAATTCTCTGGTTAAACAAGAATGCCTACTTGAAGGAGGAAACAAAGAGTAAAATGCTTTGGAGGAGATTTTGGAAAATAGTCTCCAAAATGACTTGGCACTTGAAAGGTTGCACTCACAAATGGAAGAAATGCTTGAAGTCTTAAATGTCAAAAAAGCCTCGAAAGTGAGTGATAGCCAAGAACCTTCATTAGAGGTTTAAGTCGAAAATCATTCCTTGGCACTTGATCAGAACAAAGAAGAACTCTCAAATGCTCAAAATTAGAGGATGATGTTCATGTTGGAGGCCATTATTGAAAATGAGGAGAAACACAACTTTGCACTCGAGGGCTTGAAACATGGTGTGACTCAAAATGATGAGCATATCCACACTTTGGAGGATCAAATAAAGTCATTAATTGAGGCTCATATTGCCTATCAATTTGAAAGTGTGGAAGGGAGTCAAGAAGAGTCCAATTTTGAGGAAGAAAGTGAGCTTTATTTTGAGGAATAAATAATTGAACATCCGCCAACCGACTTAATGAGTATTAGTGATGCCAAGAAAAATGTAGAATTAGAGTCAACCGGTGTAAATAAAAATTTGGTTGAGATTGACTCTAGTCCGGGGGAAAAAGAGGATGTCAAAATCCGAGAAAAATTGCAATTTGGAGGTTTGAAGTCACATTCCAAGCATTATTCAACATTGGAATTGTGTGGTGAGATGGGAGTTGAACTACACGAGTCAATTAAGGATTTTGAGGAGGAAATACTAAGGCCATACATTTTACAATTTGAAAGAACAACAAGGCAAAATGATATTCCTCACATGAAAGCCAAGAAGTGCAAAATGAAGAATTTAATGCTTGGCTTGGTCATCTATTTACCACCCTCACTGCTCATGGTCACAATCTTGACTCCAAGCTAGGTGCTCAGTTCATATCGTCCAAGTGGCGAGAAAAGTGGTAAAGTTGGCTTGTGTCGTGCCACGACGTTAAATGCGGCGCTTGGTGGGAGGGAACCCATCGTTTTCAAAAAATTTAGTCGTTTTTGAAATTTTCTTTTTTAGAATAGCTTAGTATATTATTTTGAACTAATCTGCCAAGTTTCACATTTTTTGGATTGAGCAGATTTCATGGTCCGGGCAGTCCAAACCAGTAGCTGCAGAAAAATTGCAGAAAACGGCAAAGCATCGCGATCGCAGGAAAAGGAATGTGTTCGCGGATAATAGAAAACTTTTAACCTTACGCGTTCGCTGGAAAAGGGTCGCGATCACATAATTTTGGCTGATTTGTGTTACACGAACGCACAGATTTCCTCGCGATCACGATTAACTGGTAAGTTTTTAATTTCAAAACCACTAGAAGGAAATACACACTCCCACTTTCACCCAAGCAAAGAACAAAACTCTCCTGCTCCCCTAACCCCTGAAACAGTACCAACTCACTCTTGCTTCAACTCCATTGCATCACTTCTTCATCATCCTCAAGGTACGTCGATTTCTCCTTTAACTCTTAGTTTTTTCCAATTCTTATGGTGAATTAGTGGAAGGGCAACCCTAGTTTTGATATTTTAGGGGTTGAATTTTTCTTTTCTTTGTTAAAGGACATTGTTGGGTTCCTTGTGTGCTTTCTTGCTGTGAGAGTTTGGTTGAGAGTGTGACTGATATACTGAGAAATTTTGGGGCAAATCTCCATGGGTTGAGGGTGTGACTTGATAAGGTAAATGGAGCACATCACTTGTTTGATGGAATACCCAAAACAAGTTGTTACTGGGCAAGGAAGAAGACCCTCGCGATCGCGATGCCCCATTTCGAGGTCGTGTAGGTCTACACTTGCTGAGAGCCTTGATTTCACATCGCGATATCTTATATCACTCTGCGATCGCGTAACTTTAGCACAGCTGGAAAACACATTGTTCTTCGCGATTGCGTAGCTTTATTGCTCTTGAAACTACAAGTGTTCTTCACGATCGCGTGACTTTCTCTGCGATCGCGATTCACTGAATGCCCATGCAACAAAATGGTGGCTTTACCATTTATGATCCTAAGGCTTTTTAATCTATTTCTTTGGCCTAAATACCTCTTAATGCAGTGCTTTAAGTGTCCATACATGAATTAAAATATATCCTCCTTTTGTAGGTACTTTGAGCTCTAAAATGGATTCGACACCAAATGAAAATGTTCAACAACGCATCGAAAAAGTTTCCGAAGAAGAGTATTTTGATCGGGACATATTCTCATCCTTACGATGTTCCAACGCTACGACAAACAACTGTCTAAAAGTATGATTAGGGAAAAAGGCATTCTCTTGACCGACCTTGAAGGTCGATGGCCCAAGTTCTATGGAAGATTAGTATCAAGTGGCTGGATTTTCTTTGCAGAAGAGCCAAGACCAGCCAATCATGATGTGATCAGAGAATTTTATGCAAATGCTGTGGAGACGGACTTTAATAATGAGTTGGTGGCTACCGTCAGAGGCAAACAAGTTCGTTTTAGTCCAGAGCTGATCAATGCACATTACAATCTTCCCAATGCTAACAATCAAGTGTACAGTGATCGAGCTCAAGAATTGGGTACACTGTGGTTTGTAGATCATTTTCACGGTGGGAAGATGCCGAACCGGATAAAAAATCACTCTAGGATCGAGTCTTCAGAGTTCACTGCAGAGGCCAAGACTTGGATCTCCATTATTTGTGCTCAAGTCATGCCTTCACGAAATGAGACAGAGGTGACACTTGAGAAGGCAAGAGTGATATGTGCTATCATGGAGGGCATACCAGTAAACATGGGACAACTTATTGCCGATGAGACCGCTGAGGTTGCTGCATAGAGGACCAAGAGCTTGTTCTTCCCATCCCCGATCACCCATTTATGCTATGAAGTAGGGATGGAGAAGAGGCCTACAGAGAAGAAAAAGAACCCAGAGAAGCTCATCCATCCACTGCTGAGAAAGGGAACATGGAATGCACAGAAGAAAAGGAAGATTGATGTAGCATCTCCCTCCTTTGGCCAGTTCCCTGATACCATCACTGAGACACTTGATGCTCCCGCAGATGCCACTAGGACTTGCACTGTTATCACACCACTTGAGCAATGACCTCTCACTCTCAGGTATATCTCTCGTCAAGTCTATGGCATGGAGACGCAGGTTCGCCAGCTTGTAGCTGGTATTCCTTCTGGATCATCCGGAGAGGGCACATCTGCAGGTCCAGCTAGCCAAGGAAAGGCTCCGACTTTGTCCAATCTTGCTAAGGAGTAACAGGCCATCAAAGCCAAGCTGGGGAAGATTGAGCGGAGGCAGCGGAAGCAAAGAGAACATGAAAATATGAAAAGCAAATTCCTGACAAAGATAATGAGCACCTTGAGGAAGTTTTGTGGACCAGACGATGTTGACGAAGATGACTTGGAGCTTTCAGTTCCCAATACCTCCAGCTTCGAGTGATTCCATTCAGGGAGCACCTCTTTCATTTTGGCTTAATTTGTTTTGCTGCATTGGGGACAGTGCAATACTTTAGGTTGGGGGTGGCTCCTATATGATGGATGTGTGTGGAACATGAAATATTTCTTTTTGTGAACTTGTGTAGATTAGTTGATTTGTAGTTTAATTTTAGCATGTTAGCATTAACATTTTCTTGTTTATTTTTTATTTTTCATAGTAGTATTAATGAAACTCCTTGGTTTTTCTTTATACCGCGGTTCTTTTCCAAGGAATTTATTTGTGTTGAACCGGGTGACTTTTCCCTATGATGGATGTCGTGACAACTTTCTTAAGGGATTAGTCTTGTTTAATTTTTTTAGAAAGTAAATATTAATTTTTTTAGTTAGTTTAGTAGCTAGTTGTGAATAAATTGGTCTTCAGGATGTGATCTTGTGTCCATAAACCAACGTGTGACTTGTTTGGTACCAATATAATTTAAACTTTGGCATATGAAGTTTTTGATCTTTAAAATAAAAAAAATGATTGAAGTAAAGATTATTGTCATGACTTTTATATACTCATTGTTTGGCTCTTTGATTCACAAAATAGTTTCTTAGTCTATATGCGACTTTCTTAAGATTCATTGGTTTCAATTGGATTTTGGATTTGTATTCCACTTTATTTTTCATGTGCTATGTGTGGTGAGATTTATTGTGAAGCTCTTTTGCATCATTTGTAGTCTAGAACTTGATCGGAATATGCTTCAAGGCGAAATCCTAGACTAACTTGGTTTGAAAAATGATATTAGGCCTTCCTTGGATAACTATTGTGCCTAAATTTCCTACCCGTGCATATTCTCCCTAGTCAACCCCTTTGAGCCTTTAAAATTATTATTTGGAAACCATGTTATAAGATATATTTCTTTATTGATTTTCTTTTGGCACCATACCTCCCTAAGTACTTTGAAGTATAAATATAGGCTAAAAGCCCAAGTTTGGGGTAAAGGTTGAAAAAGTTGTGATGTGGGAGTTGCTTAAAAAGTGAAAGGTGATATATATAAAAAAAGAAAAAGAAAAAAAAGAATTGTGAATAAATGGAAGAATAGGTGATATATATAAAAAAACAAAGAAAATGTGGAAAAGTTCTTGAAGGAAGTGGACTTTGATTGTTGAAAACGGGTAGTGCTTGGGAAGGTTTTGCGTCGCTCTTACCAAATTGTGTCCTACTTTAACCAAAATCCTAAACTACAACCCTTTAAGTCCTAATTGATTTTGAACCAAGTGTGTTTACATTAGTGGAGAAATACATCAAGGGCAAGCCTATGGTACTACTTTTGTGCATTTGAATATCTTTGAGAGAGAGAGAGAGAGAGAGAGAGAGTTGATTCTTTCCATTTGTTCCCATTTATGTTTTGAATTGCAATTTATGAGTTTGTGATTCTCTTTTACAGTGTGAGGGAACATGAGATTTGAGTTGTGAATTTAATCCCATTTTCAATTGGGAGGAATGAGCGAGGGAAGGCAATTGTGATAGAGAGGCAAATTTTGAAGCTTTAGTGTCATGACTTGGTTGTTACTTTGATTAGTGTAGTGCTTGAGCACTTGAATTGAAATAAAATATGTGAAAAGTTGGTGATTCATATGCCTTGGATTAAAAGTTAGTACCAATCGAAGTCATTCGATTGTGCTTAAGTTGAACCTTTTTGACTTGAAATGATGTATGGTATGCCATTGAGATTGATTGTTGATTTATTCAAGGATGTTCTTAGTTGTTGAGTTTCTTGAGGACAAGAAATAGTTTAAGTTTGGGGGTTGTATAAGTTGGTATTTTACCAACTTATTTCCTCTTTAACTTAAGTTATTGTATGATTTTGTTGAGAAATTAAGACATTTTCTAAGTTTTATTGGCATATTTCAGGTAGCAAGTGAACTAGAGAAGAAACGGAAGAAACCAAGTCAAAATGTGCAAAAATAGTGAAAAAAGAATGTTGTCATATACTCTTCGTGATCGCAAACATCGGCACACGATCACATAAGGCTGGGAGAATATGCATCGCGATCGCAATGATGTTTCTGCGAACACGATGAAGAAGTTGGTCACTGCCTTTGGGTTTCTCTATGTGAATGCAAGCTTCTGTCTGTGATCGCACTGATCTTCAGCAATACTCTACGCTATCGCAACCCTATGCACGCGATCGCGATTCATTAAATCTGGGCGAAATCTGGGCAGTTTTGGCGTTTCATGATTTTTACCCCCAAAGCCATTTAATACACGACCTAGCCTTTTGGAAAAAGATCTATGGCTTATTTTTCAGTAGATACACTAGAGAAGATCAAGTTTTGGAAGCTAGGGTTTTCACACATACTTGGGTCTTGAAGATTTGAAGCTTGTGTTTAAGAATTTCTTACCCATTTATGTTTATTTCTTCATTTCCTTGCTTTGTATTGAATATTTAAGTGTGTAGTATTTATTTACAACACTTGAATCTTGTTTATGGAAATATTCATGTTAAAGTATGGATTAAATACCTTGTTGTGCTTATGTATTGAATGTTTTTTATTTATTTATGAAGTAAGTTATTGTTTCTTTAATTATTCTTGTTATTTAATGTTTCCAAAGGGATTATCTAACCCTAGGACTCACCCATTTACTTTGAATTAATTTTGGAAAAGATAACTTGGGGTTGGGAAAAATTAATTAACAAGAACTTGAGGCTTTAACCCTCATTTTATAGATTCTACCTAGGAATAGGATTGAACTACTTGTAGCCATATCCGGGTGTGCTTAATCTCTTAATTGTGTTAGGCATAATTCAATTAGGAAGTCTTGTTAGTCTACGGAAGAAGCTAATCAAGAATTATTATCCGTGGCTAATTAACATAAACTCGCTCATATTTGTAAAATCGTGAAATACATTAGATCGTTACTTGAGTGTAATTCCCGATGCATCCATACTTGTAACCATTGATCATTTTACTTGCTTTCTAGGTTAGTTTAAATTTTTGCATTTAGATATAAATATTTTTACAACCAAATTCTAAGTGTTTGGCATTGCACAATAAGTGATAATTCTCTTACATTCCTAATCGCCTACATATTGTTCTCTGTGGGATTCGACTCCGACTCATAGTTGGGTTATTATATTTGACATCGACCGCTTTACACTATTTATTAAGGTGTAATTTGAGCGTATCACCCCGCCATGGCGAAGGCCCATCCAGGCCGCAAATGGGGACTCACCGAAATGAAAGAGGTATGCCTCCACTATTATCTGCTCATAATTTTTGTGTTTCTCCTTCAACGATAGTCTACGCCCTAGAGAAACTCGACCCTAAGGTGAAATGGCCACAAAAGATGAAGTCCGACCCAAACACCAGAAAGTCGAACGCCCTTTGTGAATTCCATCAGGAACGAGGCCACAAGACCGAGGACTGTATCGCCTTGAGTCAAGAGGTAGTAAACATGCTCCACTAGGGGCATTTGAGAGATCTAATGAGCGACCGAGGAAGAGCGAACTTCGCTCTTGGGCGAGAATAACATCAAGGCCCCCGAAGCCGCCCTCCCAGCCCCCACCATCCAGATGATTATCAGTGGAGGCGACGACGTGACAATCAACAACGTGAAATTCACAACCACCCACAAGTTGAAACGGTCGATCATCCATGAACGGTATGATTACATCGAAGAAAGTATCATCTTCGATGAGTTAGATACCGACGATTTGATTTTTCCTCACTATGATGCTCTTGTTATTACTTTACGAATTTTAGATACTAATGTAAAATGGATTATGGTAGATGACGGAAGCGGCACATGCATTATCCACCCCAGAGTCCTAGCACAAATGAGGCTCGAGGATAAGATAGTACCATGCTACATCACACTAACATGTTTTAACAATGCAGTCGAGCGGACCTCCGGATAAATCAATGTGCCCGTTCTAGTCGGTGGTTCACCCTGGAAACAACGTTCCACATCATGAATCAAGACACGACGTACAACACAATCATAGGCGACCTTGGATACACGCCATGAGGGCCATCCCATCCAGCCTATATCAGGTTATCAAGTTTCCCACCCTATGGGGAGTGTTCAGCATTCGCAGCGAGTAGTGCACGGCCCAAGAATGCTACCACATCGCCCAAGACTGCACGTAGACCCAACAGCTAAAAAAACAAAGTCACTGAAGCATAGCAATTAGCGAGGTCGAGGTCAGACGGTGAAATCCACGGGATCAACTGTGGAAGACCTTGATCCCGTTCAACTGGATAAAAGCGACCACAAGAGAAAAGCTTATATCAGCCACAAACTTCAAGAACCAGGTAAATTCCATAAAGTTTTAATTGACAACGCAGACTTGTTTGCCTTCTCCTATGCAGATATGCCAGGTGTCCCAAAGGAAATAGCAACAGACTAGCTGAACGTCGACTCACTCTGCCCGCCGGTACGGTAGGTTAGAAGAAACTTCAATGTCGTAATAAATGATGGCGTCCGCGAAGAGGTGGAAAAACTGCTCGCAAACGGCTCCATCAAGGAGTTGAAGTACCCCCAATGGGTCGCCAACGTGATCATGGCGAAAAAGAAAAATGGGATCGCATGTGCATAGAATTCACAGATCTGAACAAGTCCTGCCCGAAAGATTCATTCCTGTTGCCTCACATTGACCAACTTATTGACGCAACAACAAGGCACGAGTTGTTAAGGTTCTTGTACGCTTACTCGGGCTACAACCAAATCCTCATGGAGGAGGAGTACTAGGAAAAGACTACTTTCATCACCCACCAAGGGACGTACAGCTACAAAGTTATGCCGTTCGAATTGAAAAATGTAGGGGTAACCTATCATAGGCTAGTAACCAAAATGTTCAAAGAATAGCTCGGAAAAATGATGAAAGTATATATAGACGACATGTTGGTCAAGTCGAAACGAAACGTAGATCACATCGACCATTCGATGGAAGCCTTAGAGATACTTAGGTGATACGACATGAAGCTGAACCCCAAGAAATGCTCCTTGAACAGAGAGGCATTGAGGTTAACCCCAACCAAATCAAGGCTATAGAAGGAATACCAGAATACTTGACCAGCAAGAAATAAGTGTAAAAGTTAACCGACCGTATAGCCACCCTATCGAGGTTCATCTCACGATCCTCTGATTGATGCCACAAATTCTTTGGCGTACTCAAAAAGGACAATAGACTTTAATGGAATTATGAGTGCGTCAACGCTCGGATAGAATTAAAGGCATACTTGTCCTCGCCCACACTGCTTGCTAAGGCGAAACCCAGAGAGCGCCTCCTAATCTACCTAGCCGTGTCCGACGTTGTAGTGAGCACAATCCTGGTCTGCGAAAACAAAGGTATGCAATCTCCAATCTACTACATTAGCAAAACCTTGGTTGACGCCGAAACGAGGTACCCTCACCTAAAAAAGCTAGCACTGGCTTTAGTCGTAGCTTCATGAAAGCTTAGACGTAATTTCCAATGCTAACCCATCTCAGTGGTCACGACTTTTCCCATGAGGAGTATCCTATGCAAACCCGAGCTGTCGGGTAGGTTGGCTAAATGGTCCATCGAGTTACGCGAGCACTGTCGCACCCCTTTTTCCTTGCGGAGTCCAGGTTTCGACATTTTTGGGACAACTCCTTTTGGAAGGGGTATGGAATTTGAAGAGTCGCCACCTAGAGGATTCAAGGTGCTTTAGAGCACCTAAAGAAAATAACTCATAAACCGGTTTACATTACCAGAGATTGGGTAAGGGCTCGTAATTACCTTGAGGGGAAGGTGTGAGGCACCCCTCGAGGTCCACAATGGTGGGTCCCGACCATAAAGCAATTTAAGAAAATAGGGATCATTTTGGAAGAACTGAAATAAAGGGGGTCCTAGGTTTATTAGCCTATAGGATCACTTCTGTGCAATACTCGGTAAACTTTCCTCAAGTAGAGGTGTTACGCATAGCATTAGCGCACATGTTATCATATCCTCTACTACCCAATTACCCTCTCCTTAATTATTATCTAAGTGTTATAATAGCATCGAATACGTACCCTATGCGTGCATTACCCATCCCTTGCCTATGGCCCTGGAGGTGCTTAGGAGCTCTATTTAAGGCAGTTCTAGACTCACCTATGGTGCTTAAAAGGAGAAAAACTAGGCGTCAAACAAAACATGTAGGATTGTCACATAAAAGGAGTAGTTAAGGGCTCACATTTACCTCCACAAATAAACAAACAATTTCACGGCTCAAACAAACAGTTTTAAACGATTTAAAGTCCTATAGCAGGATATCTAGATGGACACATAGCAGAATATGCAACATTTACATTAAGGCGAGGCAGTGAATACCTAATCAGTTTGCCTACTGATTTTATCACGTCCTGAATCTGGGCAGTTTATAAGCAGTCAAACAACACAACTTTAAAACTTCAGAATTTTAATTGTCCTACAGGCTTGCTTATGTATGGATTAGCAGTATCCTATGGACATGGTATCTAAGAGTTAATCAGACCACAATTATAAACCAAAGATTGATTTTTTAACATGCATATTTTTATCTGTTTAGACCCTATAGGCATGCCGTCTATATGCTGAATATGATCACAAGCGCTACTTCAGGACATATAAATACATAAATTGATTTTTTCTACAAGCATGACATCTAAGCGTTGGAACTATTTTTATACTTATTCCTTATAGGCATGACGTTTAAGCGATGGAACTGATTTTTATATATTCTTCCTGTAGGCATGATATCTGGGAGAATAAAGTTGTTAGCCAGTTTTCAAGCGAATTCAACAAGGGAATTCCTAGGGACATGCTTTCTAATGCACACATGATGGTTTGAGAACATGATTATTAATGCAGAATTGGTAAATGACCTAGAAGCAGGATTTCTAATGCAAAATGTGAAATACAAGATTTCAAAGAATGAGACAAGCCCTGTAGACATAGTTTCTAATACATATAGATAATCATAATAATCCTAGGGGCATGGTTTCTACCCGATCCCCATAAAGTTATAGATAAAAGTCCCTCGCAGTTTTACTAATAACCCCAATATCTATTTTTTACAAGAATTATTATTACAGACCAGATATAAATGAATTATAGAATGAAACTATTACACTATAGGGAGCTTGGATAGGCCCAACAGTAAACCTGGAAATCCAGGACTTCAACCAAATCTGAAGTGTGACAGTACCTCATAGTACACCAAATGGTCTTATGAGGTGTCAAAGTTCCCAAGGGCCTCAGGGACCCCGGGCAATGCTCACACCAGAAACCCTTTTAAAGAAACAGTTTTTGTAAACAAGTTTGGAAAAGCCACCCCCAGTGTGTCAGAGTTCGGAGGAGTCTCATGGACTCCTAGGCAGTGCTCGCATTGGAGGGGAAAGACCCTAGATATTCTAAGAGTAGGAGTTGAAAATAATATGTGAAAATAGGGATAGTTTTAGGGGAAAAATTGGTTTTTAGGAAGTAAATAGGAACAAACGGAGTCATTTCAGCACTTTGAGTTCAAACAAAGATTCCAGCAGTCAAACAATAGACAGAACAGGATCACAATTACTTCAGACACGATTTCGCATTGCCTAGGATTGACTTATTTTATCACTAGGTGAGCATATAGAATGCTGGGGTAAGAATAATGATCAGACAACTACACAGATAAAGGTAGCATGGGGTTAGGATCATAGAAGTCAGGAACACATAAAACATGACAAACATGAAGGCATGCTAGTTGAGAAACAAATGGATAAGTATCCTGGATCAAATAAGAAATATGCTAGAGTGTATTAACCATATCGACATGCTGAACAAGACAATTTCATGAGAGTTGAGGCAAGCTAGTTAACAGAGACATAAAGCAGGCAAAGGAAGGCAAAGGCAGGTTGACAGACAAATTACATAACATACTGAATAGGACCTAATGACAGAGATAGACATGCTGGTTAAGAGCTAGAAATAGGAAGCACATAGGTTTAATTGCATACGAAAATAGCCAGATTACTGAATATGACATAGCAACATAGATAGACATGCTAATTAGGAGTCATGAGTAGGAAGCACATAGGTTTGATTACATAGGAAGTAGTCATGCTAATTAAGATCACTAAACAAAAAAGACATGGATTCAACTACACAGAAATGCTATTTGAGATCACTAAACAGGAAAGACATAGAATTTAGAGAAACTACACAGAAAATAGTCATGCTAATTGAGAGCAATAAACAAGAAAGACAGGGATTCAACTACACAGAAAATAGTCATGCTAATTGAGAGCAATAAGCAGGAAAGACATGGATTCAAATACACAGAAATTTGAATGATAATAGGACTGGAGACATACCAGTTAAGAGATAACAACATAAAAGTGAGAGTATTTAGGACCCAATAGTCCAGTCTTGCCTTTCAGCCGACTAGACAATATAGCAAACACAAGTAACAGAAAGCTTTGAATAAAAGTTTGTGTGTATGTGTGTATGTGTGTGTTTCCTTCTGAGTGTTCCTGTCTTAAAGAGAAATCAGAGTGGGGTTTATATAGCACTTAGCAAAGTAATACAATTAAGGTAAAGAATAAATCAGAGTTCATAAAACAGGGTAATCAAACAGTTAATTGGGGAATTAACCCAATCAATTCACAAAGAAGAATCCGGAAAGGACCCCTTAAATTTAGGAGAATCCTTTAACCACTCAGATTGGGAAAATAAGGTAAACAAATCAATCACAGACCATATAGAAGTTAAGTAAATCCCTAAATCAGACTAAAAATCTAATTAAGGCAAGTAGTACTAATTAAAGTCACAAATAAGGAAAATAGGTAAAATCATAGGGAAGTACTAACTTTAACAGAAAAATATAATTCAAATCCTAAATAAAATTAGTCAATATATTTGATTGACAGAGGTAAACGATAACAGGAAGATATTGAAGTAATCACTGCAATAAGCAGAAAAACCTAGGGTTTAAAGAATATACACAAAAATTAGTTAAACTAGTAAAGATAATCAGATTCAAACACTTGGAAGTTTTAAAACCTTTTTGGAGAGAGCTTAAAACGAAACCCTAATTTCAGAAAAAATTGGAATCGATTAGTAATAAGGAAGAACAGAAGGTTTTTCAAAGAGAAATACCAAATAACCTTAAAACGTTTCAGATCTACAAGGATCTGAGCAGACCCAAGTAGCATAAGATTAGTGTTTTAAGAAAGATGACAGAGATGGAAGAAACCCGGTTTAAAACCATAGCTTCGATCCATAAACACGTAGAAAATAACACTCACAAATGGAGATGGCCATAGGTAGGCTCATGAAACGTTTTTGAACAAAATCTGGGTTGAATCTCTTCGAGATTCTTTTATAAATCAACATAATCAAACAACCAAAGGAGGTGAGAGGCCGGTAGGGGCCGACAATTACAGAGAAACCCCATGGAACGGGGATTTCCACTGACGACAACTAGGATTAGGGGGAGTGCTTGAGAGAGAAGAGGGGATGTTGGGATTCAGGGGCGGCAGAAATGAGAGAGTGAGATAGGGTTTGGGGGGGGGGGTTCTCCTCAATTAAAAAGAAAACTTCATCCTGGACCGTTGATTTTTTTAGATCAATGGCCAGGATTTGATCTGATGTGGGGCGGGTTGGATAAAAGATTGGGCTTGGGTATTTTTACTTGGGCTAAGGGTAGGATTTGGGCTAGGTCCAAAATTAAACAAAAATTAAAAGGGCTATTTGTTAAATACCCAATTAATTTGATAAATAATTTTTAAAAATAATTAATGAATAATAAAAAATGATTTTCATGCATTAAAAATGATTTTAAATAATTACTTAATATTATAAAATTATAAAAGCTATTTTCTGGTGAAATACGGTAATTATGCACACACGGGTCATTATGCAAAGTTATTGCAATTATAGCCCAAAAACGTAAATGTGGCTATTCATGAAATAATTATAACTTTGGTATAATATAAATTATAAAATTAAGCCATAAAATTATTGTAAAACCATTTGTGATTCAATTAGTAATTATTTATATAAATAAAATACTGGGATAAATTAATAAAAATCCTTAAAAAAATGCAGAAATTATGGAAAAATATTAATTGATGCTCATGTGCTATTTTGAAGATAGATATGCATTTTGAAAATAATATAGGAAAAAATTGGGTATCAACAAGCACGATATAACTTATCAGTCGTGAACATCGTAAAGTCGCAAGTACTTGCCGACTTCAACGCTAAAATAATGCGTGAGGTTGAAAGGGAAGCCACCAGTACTTTCCCCAAGATACACGACATATGGATTCTATACACCGATCGCGCCTCCAACGCGTGAGGATATGGACTGGGACTCATACCTGAGGTCCCAACTAGCAAAATAATATGCCAGTCCATACGGTGTCCTCATATGACTAACATTGAGTCCGTGATTGCAGGATTAAAATTGGACCTCAAATACGGAGCACGATGGGTAGTCCTCCGATATGACTCACAACTTATCGTCAATCAAGTCATAGAGACTTTCCAAATCAAGGAACAAAAGCTACAAAAATACCAGGCGGAGATCTGCAAGTTGTTGCCCGAGTTTGATGAATGCCAGCTTGACCAGATACCTCGAGCACAGAACATTGAGGCAGACGGCCTCGCCAAATTGGTGGCAGCTACCAAAAGCATAAACGAAAAAGAGAATGTGGTCATACTCCTCCACTCAACCATCGACCAAATTGAGGTACGCACTATTAACTTAACTTGCGACTGGCGCACCCGTAGTGTCGCCTACTTGCAGGACGACATGCTCCCAAATGACAAAACAGAAGCCAAAAAGCTTCGAATGCTATCATCCAGGTATAGCATCATCAACAACGACATGTACAAAAGAACGTATGGCGGTCCTCTAGCAAAATGTTTGGGACCAAAACAGACACAACGCGTCCTAGAAGAGGTCCACGAGGGTCACTGCGGGGCTCACACCGTCAATCGATCCCTAGTCAGATTTCTCATATGAGAAGGCTACTACTGGCCCACAATGAAAAAGGAAGCAGCTGATTTTGTTAAGAAATGTGAACTATGCCAAAAGTACGCACCCATGATCCATCAAGCGAGCGAGCACTTCCATTTAGTCACGTCGCCTTGGCCCTTCATCAAATGGGGAATGGATATCGTCGACCAACCTCCCACAGGACGAGGTAATGTGCGATTTTCTTTAGATTTTAACTAACTAATTCTCTAAATGGGTGGAAGCAGGTGCATTCGCCCAAATACGCGGACGAGAAGTGATCGCCTTTATATGGAGGAACATCATATGCCCGCTTTAGCATCCCCAAAGAAATCAGTTGTGAAAACAGACCTCAATTCACAGGGAAAATGGTCACCAAGTTCTTTGAGAAATGGCACATTAAAAGAATACTCTCCACGCCATATCATCCCACCGCCAACGGCCAAGCTGAATCCCCTAACAAATCAATATTGAATATCATGAAAAAAAAATTGGAAAACACCAAGGGACTGTGGCCAGAGTTGCTACCAGAAGTGTTATGAGCATATCGCACCACGCCAAAGACAAGCATAGGAGAAACGCCATACTCACTAGTCTATGGGACTAATGCAATGATACCGGTCAAGGTTGGGGAACCGAGCCTAAGATATTAAAATGAAAGCGGGCCAAGCAACGATGAGAACAGAAGGCAAGATCTTGATGAGGCCGAAGAACGAAGAGACATGGCTTACATAAGAATGGTATCCCAGAAACAACAAGCAGAGAGATACTACAACAAAAAGCCAAAATCAGGCCACTCAAAGCTGGGGACTACGTACTTAAAGCCAAAACACAGGTGAGAAAAGATCCACGGGAAGGCAAATTGAGGACCATTTGGGACGACCCATACAAAATTACGGCGGAAGTAAGCAGAGGGTCGTTCCAACTGGAAACAATGGAAAGAAAATTGTTACCGAACAATTAGAACGTCGCTCACCTCAAATACTTCAACTTCTAAAGACAAGACGTCCTCCAAGTCGTACTCTATTTCCACCCGAGGTTTGTCCCAATTGGGTTTTTTCGAGAAGGTTTTTAACGAGGCGACGAAGAGGGCATCTCAAAGTTAAGTATCAGTTCATCGCTCGACCTCTCGACAGTTTCCAGGTCGACCAATGAAGGGACTAGATAGATTGGGACTTCTCCAATGCATGTACAAACAGAGCAAAAACATGTAAACTTCTCCAATGAATGTATAAAAAAATGAAATATGCAAACATATGATGTTCACATGTCCCCACCAAGTTTACACATTACGCCGACCTAGGAAAGCACATTCGACCTCGTTCGAATCGACTCACATTCGACCTCTTTGAAATTTATTTGAAGTCAACATTCGACCTCGCTCGAATCGACTCACATTCGACCTCGTTCGAATTAATTTAAAGTCAACATTCGACCTCGCTCGAATCGACTCACATTCGACCTCGTTCGAATTAATTTAAAGTCAATATTCGACCTCGCTCGAATCGACTCACATTCGACCTCATTCGAATTAATTTAAAGTCAACGCTCGACCTCGCTCGAATCGACTCACATTCGACTTCGTCCGAATTAATTTAAAGTCAACATTCGACCACGCTCGAATCGACTCACATTCGAATTAAATTATAAGTCGACATTCGAACACTCGGCCGTCATCAAACCCCTATATATGTCAAGATGATCCTCAACATGAACCCACTTCTCATACAAATCCTGTGGGACATCGGAATAAGTGGAAGCGTGGTCAGTAGACGGCTGAGCTTGTTGCTGCGCTTTCTCAACCTTGAGGACGGTAATCTGCTCGTTTATATTTGAGATCTTTGCCTCCAGACCACTGATCCGCTCTTAGAGCCTCGCCTCCTTAAGTGCAGATTTCTTTGATTCACTTGCCCGCTCAGATCTGAAGACGCGGATGGAGCCCGCTAGTGCCGCCGCCTCTGCCACAACAACCGTTTTTGTTTTCTCTATTCTCTCCAACTCCGCAGCTTAAGTGGCCAACTCGTCTCTCAAGTCGTTGACTCTAGCTTCACTCTGCTCGAGCTCGGCCCCTAAGGATGCCACCTGAGCTTGGAGGTAAACGCATTTTTCCATTACCCCCTTGCTCAGCTCAAGCTCATCACCATTGGCTCTCAACGTCCCTTCGAGCTCACTGCACCTGCCAATAGCTTTTACAAGCTCATCATCCTTCTCCTTCAGCTCCTTATCGTTCTGCTTCAGCTCGTCCCGGAGAGAGTAGAACTGACCGTCCTCACCAAGTATACTGACCAGTGCTCGCTGCTTGGTACGATACTCTCTCTATTTGGACTCCATCCTCTTATAGAGAGCTGCCCTCTTCTTTTCCCGATGGGCGCTCTCAATCTCCAGAATGAGAGACTTATAAGCGAACAAAGAAATGTCATCAAAGACGAATAACATAAAGGAAAGAAGATATTAGAACGATAAAAAAGACAACTTACTCACAAGGCTGTCCCAGAAATTCCTAATGATAGGTCTGCATCCTTCAGCATCTGCAAAGTCCTGTTCTTGGTGCCCGTGCATAAGGGAGCCAAAGCGGGAACCATGCGTTCCGAGTTGACCAGCAGATTGAAATCCAAGGGGATAACAATATTACGAGTAGAACCCTCGGTTCTCACCTCTACCCGAGTGAACCCTTCCTCGAAGGCCCGCACTTCCTCGGGGTCAATATCAGAACCGTACCTCCTCTATGAAAACCGTCTTTCCTCTCCCGTCGTCGGCAGATAAATAGCCGACCTCGACAGTCCCCGACCGTCCTTCTTCCGTAGTAGATTCCTCTACCTACAATGGCCTCTCCTGTACATCGACCTTTGGCGCGGGAGCAGTCCCCATACTTGAAGGAAACGCCAACTCCGCATCCAAAATAATTGGCCCCTCGGGTGTGGCCTCAGCCGTAGTCATTCCGCCGATCTCAACTCTTTGCCTCTTCAACAGCGCCACCTCTTCCTCGTCGGGTGAAGATTCATCTACCAAGTGCAGCACCGGGAAGGCCAGGGTCTGTACTGATGGAGCGGGCCGTTTGCCGGCCAGATTCATTTAATGCCGGAGTCTGAAAGGAAGTATTCCGCACAGACTCGACCAACAAAACTGCATCCCGGTCAAGGAGACTGCCTGGAGAAATGCAGGAACAGGAGACTTCGCCTTCTTATAAGTCCTCCGACCTAACACCAAAAAGAAAACCATAAGTAAAAGCGGGAAACAAACTATGACAAGGTCAAAATATCTAAAAGACGAGATCTGACTTACCAGTCGAGGGCTTGGGCCTGAACCTCTTATTAAAGGATGCCCAGTCACAGATCCCTACGGTGTGGGGCAGGACTTGGTCTACACAGTCACTAATGTCGGCGACCAAAAATGGGGGATGTCTCTTGGCTACACAAAGGGAAAAGAAAACAAGTAAGTTACAAAACACATAGAAAATGGAAAGAACGTACTTCAAATAATGAGGACACTTACGAGCAAAATTCCAGTGATCGGGAACCCACTAGGGTTCGACACCACGTGGTCGGTTTTGAAAAAAAAATAGTTGAACCAAAAGTGGCGGTTCGCCTTGTCATCCATCCCGACCAACAGCCCTTTGGTCCCGCAGTGGCAAAGATGAATCATCGTGCCCCTATAGAAGCTCGGCGCTAAGAGAAGCCGGCCAGCTGTGCAAACTTTGACAGCATGAGGAATACCTTATACATGTAGGAGGAAAGTTATGCCGAGCAGATGCCGTAGTAATAACAGAATTCTTCTGCCAATGGAGGAAGAGGAAGAGAATAACCCACTTGGAACGGGTAGGCGTAAAACACGCAGTACCCGGGCTGGTGAACTTGAATCACATTGTCCTCGGATGGAACCAGGTCAATGTGAGCAGGAGTGTTATATTTGGCCCTAAGGGCGGCTAAATGCTTCACCTCCATCTCAGACCTCGCGGGCTCGGGGTCATGAGTAGGTTCCTTTGAGAAGTCGTACCTGGTGTTTAGGTTACGAGGAACGACCTCCTCCACAGTGGGGAAGCTTTCTTCCTCCACCAGAAGGCATGGCCACCGATAAGGGAGTTGGGTCAGAGACTGTCTCAGTGTTGAGGGTTACGTTAGACATATTTTGCTGGTATTTACATGGTGGAGCCGAAAATGAAGAAAGGGTGGTGACAGTAGAAGTTGCAGGAGGTATGAACACAAGAAGAGTAAGGAGAAGGAACGTGCAAGGTTGAACTCAGAAAATGCGAAAGTTTCTTCGATAGGCTTTCCCCTCCTTATTATAGATAACTAGGGCATTCGAATCGATGCGAACAACCGCCAGTGTCCTTAGAATCGAAACGATAGGGGCTCGAGGAACGATGCAACGCATAGGGAAGATGCACAATGATGACGCATGTGGCTGTGATGTCACCTTGCACTAGCTTCATTGACCACAACCCTCAGGCCAACACATCATCATCTTGGTAATAATCACCCCTGCTCGACCACCACGCTCAAAGTTTTACCGAGTTGCCACTAATGAAGTCCGCTCATTGAGGTCGACAAATAGGAGACCTCGATAAGCGTAGGGACTAACTGTATAGGTCAAAATCTAGCCGAGGAAATTTGGCATGGAAATATTGTTAAGTGAAAAAATGGCGGTTCAACTTGGGCAGATAGGCCGAGGTCAACCAGGATCCAACAATAAGCAACCGCTGAGCAAGCCGTTAAAGCCGAGGTTGAGTAGCGAGGAATAGGAATAACAGATAGTATAGTCTTGGAACTACCAAAAGAAATATTCTTTTGATATCCCTTCTGCTATACCTTTTAGGATTTTTGGAAGTATCCCATATAAGTAGTAAAAGAAAGGGGGGGGGGGGGGCATGTAAGATTCCCTTGGATAAGAACTCTTGTGAAAAGGTGACTCTTGAGATATAATACAAACTTTACCTTTCCATAGTGATTCGATTTGTTGTTTATTCTGTCTTTCCACTCATCAGATCCGAGAAAGCTTAGTTTATTTACTTATTCATTTGTCACTCATCGTTGTCAGAGGGCGGAATCATCCACCTCATTCAACATTTGGGTGAACCGTTCTCCCTATTTACATTTATTGCCATTTTGCATATTTATTGCTTATTATTGTCTCATCACACATTCTCAATAGCTATAATTAATAACCTCAATCAGTAATCGGATCAGTTTGGACGTTATTGCATGAGCACGTGTTTGATCTAAGATTTATTATATTTGACTAGGATTGACTCTTCACTTCATTTATCTTTTAATTAGTTTAGCAAAAAAATCCTTACTCTTTGGTCAAACAATCTCCAGTCGATCTTTGATACCGCAAAAAATAATAAATTTTCATGCATGATACCTAGCCTTAACATTTTACATGCATTCAAAGCTTAGTCCTATAAAGGAGTGGCAAACGGGCAGGTCGGGTCGGATATGGTTCGGGTCGAAAATGGGTAATGGAAAAATGGATAAATTATTGGATCCGAATCATTTTTATTACAGATAAAAATAGGGTTAACATTTGGGAGAATTCTTAGTCTCCCTAAGTTGAGGAACCCCCAATTTGAGGCTTGACAAATGTAAAAGTTAAACTCATTGGTTACTCGATGGTTATCCATTTTCTAATTGGATAATATGGTTCTTATCCATATTTGACCAATTTTAAAAGTTCTGATGGGTTAGTATTCTGTTTTGATGATCTAACAAACTTTTATGTAAAGAACCATACAAAGGGCCTGATGCATAACCAGCACAACCAGTTAGCATGAACTCAAGAATCTGTGCAGCGTACATTTGAACTCACAAGAAACACTTTAGGGACCTGATCCCTTAACATTCTCACTGACGGAAGTACAGGTCAATCTACAGCTGGAAAGCTGTGACAGAAAAGTGATTGTTGCAATTATACACGCTACAGTGTAGTAACAGTGCAACAGTCACTTTCCATTGGTTAAGAAGTGTACCAACTAAGCATGGGCATCCTTCTTGGGATGTCTTAAGGATATAATATCTTGATTGGGGACAAACAAGATATTAACTTGAGCATTTACTAAAAACATTCTCTCAAGCATTGAAGTGTTGCTCTTGCATTGAAGACTCAAGTGTGTCAACAACAAGAAGACAACTCCACTAAGACGGACCTGTTCCACAACGTGTTGTTAGGTGTCCATAGTTGAGTTGTAATCTTGTATTTTTCTTTTCATTGTATCCTAATTGCTTTCTTAGAAGCACGGTATTAGGAATCTCAAAACCATAAACCTTTTGTGTTTGTGTTGTGACTAGTGTAGTCATAAGTCTAAAGTCTTTGTAACTAGTGAGTGAAAAATTGGCTTGTAATAGGTATTGCAAGTTAGTGTGTTAAAGTATTTGTAAGAGTGTCATTATAAAGTGACTTGTAATAGTTAAGATTACAAGTTAGTGGAGTTGAAATCTTACTAGAGTAGGTCGTGGATTTTGTCCCATTGTGTTGGGATTTTTCCACGTAAAAATCCCTTGCCTCTTTTACTTACTGTCTCTGTTGATATATCTGAGAGAACTGGTAAAGGACCAGGTCTCTTTACAACTTGCAGCCTCCTAGAAACTATCAATTGGTATCAGAGCAGGTTCTTTCGAAAAGTTTAACACCTAGAAAGGATCTCTAATGGCTTCTCCACCCAACTTCGAAGAAGGACAATCAACATATCGACCTCCTAGATTCAATGGCCAGTATTATGGGTGGTGGAAAACTCGTATGCACGACTTTATAATGGCTGAAGATTCTGAACTATGGGATGTCATTTTTGACGGTCCATATGTTCCTATGAATAAGGAAGGAGAAGCTGGGATATTGGTGCCTACGACAAGGAAAGAATATAGTGACATTAATAAGAAGGCTGTGGAGAAGAACTCTTGTGCCAAGAAAATCTTGGTGTGCGGAATGGGACCTGATGAGTACAATAGAATCTCAGCCTGCCAATCAGCAAAAGAGATATGGGAAGCCTTGCAGACTGTTCACGAAGGAACAACTCAAGTTAAGCAGTCCAAAATCGACATGCTCACAACTGAGTACGAGTTGTTCCGAATGAAGGATGATGAGTCTATACAAGAAATGCATGCTAGATTCACATCCATCATCAATGAGCTTCATTCTCTAGGTGAAATAATTAACAAGAACAAGCTGGTGCAAAAGATTCTGAGTGTCCTACCTGGTTCTTGGGAAAGTAAACTGAATGTTATTACTGAAGAAAAAGACCTACAAACTCTGACAATGTATGAGTTGATTGGGAATTTGAAGACATATGAGTTGAATAAGAAGAAAGAAAGTGAGAGAAGAGAACCAAAAGGGGAAAAGAACCTGGTTCTAAAAGCTGAAGATAATAATTCAAGTGAGGAAGATGGTGACATGGCTTATCTCACCAAGAGATTTCAAAAAATGGTTCAAAGGAATGGTGGTATACCAAGAAGAGGTAGCTCAAGCAAATCAAGAAACTATGATCTTTACCACAAGTGTGGAAAACCTGGGCATTTCATCAAGGACTATCCACTACTGAAGCAGGAGCCTTACAAGCACAACGCTGACAAGACTGCCAAGAGGAACCAGGTCCCCGAAAAACGATTCAGCCGGAAGAGTGCTGCTGATAATGTTGTGAAGCAAGCCCTTGATTCCTGGGGAGATTCATCTAGTGAATCAGAGGAGGAACCAGAAGCAGATAACACTTATATGTTGGCGGTAGAGAACGAGGCCTAGGTGTATGATTCACTGTTCGCGTTAATGGCTCAGTCTGATGATGATGAAGAATATGAAAATGTTGAGGTAAACTTCAGGGATGTTCAAAGAAATCTTAAATCCTACTCCTTAAAAAAGTTAATATGTTTGGCAAATGTTCTTATTGATGCTTACTACAGTCTAATTGATGACAAAGATTCTTTAATCATAGAGCTAGGATAAACTGAACAGTCTAGAGATGATTTAGTTATGTGTGTGGTAGATTTGAAAGAAACCATAAGTGAGCTTGATAAAGAAAAAGAATCTTTAACTTGTAGACTCAACAGTGTAGAAAATGAGAGAGATGATCTGATGGTGGTAGTCGTGGACCTAAAAGATACCATAAGTAATTTTGAAAAGAATAAGGAAACACTAGCTGAAAAGACAAATAGTGCAGAAGATGAGAGAGATGATCTAACTGTAATGGTAGTAGACCTAAAGGAGACAGTGGAGAACCTGAATACTGAGAAGAATACTCTAGCTGAGAAAATCAATGTTGCTGAACAAGAAAGAGATGATCTTATCACAAACCTAGAAGAAACAATCAAGGAACTTAAATTAGAACATGGTGCTTCAATCCTAGAGAAAGGAAAAGAGATAACCAGTGAGAGACATATTGTGCTTGAAAAAGAACTAGATGATGTTAAAACAAGCTTGTGCCGTGAGGTTGAGAAAAACATGCAACTTCAAGCTGAAATGGCTAAATTAAAATCTGATCTTGAAAAATCACTGAATTGGACATGGTCCGGAGCTTAGTCCTATATTAAAATCTAGATGAGTTCATGCTAATTGGTTCATAGCTTAGTCATAAATAGGAGTGGCAAACGGGCAGGTCGGGTCGGATATGGTTCGGGTCGAAAATGGGTAGTGGAAAAATGAATAAATTATTGGATCTGAACCATTTTTACTACGGATAAAAATAGGGTTAACATTTGGGAGAATTCTTAGTCTCACTAAGTTGAGGAACCCCCAATTTGAGGCTTGACAAATGTAAAAGTTAAACCCATTGGTTACTCGATAGTTATCCATTTTCTAATTGGATAATATGGTTCTTATCCATATTTGACCCATTTTTAAAAAGTTCTGATGGGTTAGTATTCTGTTTTGATGATCTAACAAACTTTTATGTAAAGAACCATATAAAGGGCCTGATGCATAACCAGCACAACCAGTTAGCATGAACTCAAGAATCTGTGCAGTGTACATTTGAACTCACAAGAAACACTTTAGGGACCTGATCCCTTAACATTCTCACTGACGGAAGTACAGGGCAATCTACAGCTGGAAAGCTGTGACAGAAAAGTGATTGATGCAATTGTACACGCTACAGTGTAGTAACAGTGCAACAGTCACTTCCCATTGGTTAAGAAGTGTACCAACTAAGCATGGGCATCCTTCTTGGGATGTCCTAAGGATATAATATCTTGATTGGGGACAAACAAGATATTCACTTGAGCATTTACTAAAAACATTCTCTCAAGCATTGAAGTGTTGCTCTTGCATTGAAGACTCAAGTGTGTCAACAACAAGAAGACAACTCCACTAAGACGGGCCTGTTCCACAACATGTTGTTAGGTGTCCATAGTTGAGTTGTAATATTGTATTTTGCTTTTCATTGTATCCTACTTGCTTTCTTAGAAGCACGGTATTAGGAATCTCAAAACCATAAACCTTTTGTGTTTGTGTTTGTGTTTGTGTTGTGACTAGTGTAGTCATAAGTCTCAAGTCTTTGTAACTAGTGAGTGACAAAGTGGCTTGTAATAGGTATTGCAAGTTAGTGTGTTAAAGTCTTTGTAAGAGTGTCATTACAAAGTGACTTGTAATAGTTAAGATTACAAGTTAGTGGAGTTGAAATCTTACCAGAGTAGGTCGTGGTTTTTGTCCCCTTGTGTTGGGATTTTTTCACGTAAAAATCCCTTGCCTCTTTTACTTACTGTCTCTGTTGATATATCTGAGAGAACTGGTAAAGGACCAGGTCTCTTTACAGTTTGCAGCCTCCTAGAAACTATCAGTTCATTATCCAACCCATTTTTTAATGGATAATATGGGTGGTTAACTGTTTTCTTTTAACCATTTTATCACCCCTAGTCCTATATTTAAATAATGAGCATGTATCTTTGTCTTTGAGAACAGCTTACATAGTGCGATGTGCCTCTCCAATAACAAATAACAAATAACAAATAACAAACAGTATATATATATATATATATATACAAGTAATTGAAAATTTTGTCGTATGGGTACATGCTTATACAAAACACGCCTCCACCATCCTAATAACATATATATATATATATATATATATATATATATATATATATATATATATATATATATATATATATATATATATATATATATATATATATATATATATATATATATATATATATATATATATATATATATATATATATATATATATATATATATATATATATATATATATATATATATATATATATATATATATATATATATATATATATATATATATATATATATATATATATATATATATATATATATATATATATATATATATATATATATATATATATATATATATATATATATATATATATATATATATATATATATATATATATATATATATCTTCACTCATCATACTTATGGGCAAAAATCACTACAACTTTTTATATTCGGTAACAGTATAAAGTTCATTATAGTTTTTGTATATAACATATAAAAATATCTATATTTATACAAAAATATTCTTTTCTTAGCTATTATTTTAACTGAAATGCATTAAATGTTGAAACTAGCTATTAGTAGTAGTACTACTTTAAAATCCTGAACTGGGTATTAACTTCCACGTCATTATCCAACAGATTAATGAAGTAGTAATAAAGGCTCGTTCGAAATGTACCAAGTAAGATATTGTAACGATCCGATCTGTCGTTACGCAAAATCTACATTATAACTGTTGTTAGTGGCTTATTATATGTTGGTTATTCTATTATTAATGTG
>MDKH01051932.1:0-10876 GCA_005239495.1 Nicotiana undulata
TTCGGGGCCTTAGAACATAGATTTAGCTAGAATTACATTAGGATGACCTTTTGGGTCATCACAGGAACACATAAGTCCATGTGCAGTAGTTCCTAGTGACTTGAGGTACTTACCATTTTTTTTTATTTGTATGAGGATTTGACATGTTTATCTTTTGCACAAGAATCACAAACTTGGTATTCCTTGAACCTGAATTTGGGCAGAACGACAATAAAATATGTTAAAATTAACTTATTTAGCAGTAAAAAATTACATGTCCTAGCCTTTTGTGCCACAACAGTGAATTATTTTCATGTGCATTAAGATGTGTTAGTTCATTTCCAGCAAAAGACATAATATCAACTTTGTAAATATTTTTGTATATTTTTCCTATAAGAACTAGGTTTCAAGAATGTAGATTACTCACAGTACACATGCCAGAAGTAAACAGAATCTAGTTTTCCACTGCACTCAAACTGAAGGATAACTCTTTGACCTCAACTGACGAACATGCCAATCTAAAATTGCTACCAGCTCCTCCTCATCAGTCAAATCTTTGTCCAATTGGACAGAACTGAAATCTAACACGTGGGACAGGTCACCATTATATTTTTGGAGCATAAACGCATGAAATATGGGATGAACTGAGGATAAACCTTGGGGCAACGCATGTCTATAAGCTACCTCCCCCACTTTATCAAGAATCTCAAATGGCCTGATATACCTAGGGCGCAACTTACCCTTCTTCCCAAATATCATAACAACCTTCATGGGTGATACCCAAAGTAATACTCTCTCTCTCACCATGAATGCTACATCACGAACCTTATGGTCAGCATAACTCTTTTGCTTGTACTGAGCTGCACTAAGTCAATCCTGTATAACCTTGACCTTATCTAAGGCCTCTTGAACTAAGTCTGTACCCAATAACTGAGCCTCTCCCGGCTCAAACCATCCAATTGGCGACCTGCACCATCTATCATATAATTCTTCAGAGGGAGCCATCTGAATGCTCGACTGGTAGCTATTATTGTAGGCAAACTCCTCTAACGGCAAGAACTAATCCCAAGAACCTCTAAAATCAATAACACAAGCGCGGAGCATGTCCTCCAAAATCTGAATAGTACGCTCGGACTGCCCATCCATCTACGGATGAAATGTTGTGATCAACTCAACTCGTGTACCCAACTCACGCTGAACTATCCTAAAAAGGTGTGAGGTAAACTGCTTACCTCAATCAGGAAATGATAGACACGGGCACACCGTGAAGGCGAACAATCTCTCGAATATATATATCCCTACAAATCGCTCCAAAGTATAAGTACTTGCCAATGGAATGAAATGTGCTAATTTAGTCAGCCTGTCCACAATAACCCAAATGGCGTCGAACTTCCTCAAAGATTGTGGGAGTCCAACAACGAAGTCCATAGTGATACGCTCCCACTTTCATTCAGGGATCTCTAATTCTGAAGTAACCCACCGGGTCTCTGATGCTCATACCTGTTGACAATTCAAACAACGAGCTACATAAGCAACGATGTCCGTTTTCATCATTCTCCACCAATAGTGCTGTCGTAGGTCTTGGTACGTCTTGGTTGCACCCGGGTGAATAAAACACAATAAAACACTTAGAACTGTGAGCCTCCTCAAGGATCAACTCTCGAAGGACATCATAATTAGGCATACATATACAACCCTACTTCTTCAAAACACCGTCATCACAAACTGTAACCTTCTTGGCACCACTGTGCCGAACTATGTCCTTAAGGACCATCAAATACAGCTCATCATCATGTCGATCTCTGATACGCTAAAATAAATAAGACTGAGCGACTGTACTAGCTAAAACATGGTTGGGAAAAATATCCAACCTCACAAACTGATTAGCCAAAATCTGAACATCTGAAGCTAATGGTCTCTCACCAACTAGAATAAATGCAAGGCCGCCAATACTCACCACCTTCCTACTCAATGCATCGGCCACTACATTGGCCTTCCCTGGATGATATAATATGGTGACATCATAATCTTTCAATAACTCTAACAATCTTCTCTGTCTCAAATTAAGATCCTTTTGCTTGAACAAGTACTGGAGACTGTGATGATCTGTGAAAACCTTACACGGCACAACATAGAGATAGTGCCTCAAAATCTTTAATGCATGAACAATGGTAACCAAATCAAAGTCATGGACAGGATAATTCTTCTCATGAAATTTCAACTGCCGAGACTCATATGCAATCACCCTTCCATCTTGCAACAATACTCCTCGAAGCCCAACACGGGAGGCATCACAATATACCATGAAAGTTCCCGAACCTGATGGTAACACCAACACCGATGCTGAAGTCAAGGCTGTCTTGAGCTTCTGAAAGCTCGCCTCGCACTCGTCTGAACATTTGAATGGAGCACCTTTCTGAGTAAATTTAATCAATGGGGATGATATAGATGAAAACCTTTCCAAAAAACGAGAGTAGTAACCTGCCAAACCCAAGAAGCTTCTAATTTCTGTGGCTGAAGTAGGTCTAGGCCAAATCTTGACTGCCTCTATTTTCTTAGGGTCTACCTGAATACCCTCTGCTGACACGATATCACCCAAGAAAGCAATTAAATCCTACCAGAACTCACACTTCTAAAATTTCGCATATAGTTGATTATCCCTCAAAGTCTGGAGCGATATACGAAGGTGTTTTCATGCTCCTCTCGGCTACGGGAGTATATTAGAATATCATCAATGAACACAATTACGAAAGAATCCAGATGAGACTTGAAACCCCGATTCATCAAGTCAATAAAGGCTGCTGGAGCATTAGTTAAACCAAATGACATCACCAAAAATTCATAGTGCCCATACCTGGTCTGAAAGGACATCTTTGGAACATTGAACGCCCTAATCTTCAACTGATGGTAGTCCGATATCAGGTAAATTTTTGAAAACACACTGCCACCCCGAAGCTGATCAAATAAATCATTGATTTTAAGCAATGGATATGTATTCATGATAGTAACTTTATTCAACTTCTAGTAGTCTATACACATTGTCATTGATCCATCCTTCTTCTTCACAAACAAAACCGGTGCACCCCAGGGCGAGACATTAGGTCTGATGAAGCCCTTATTAAGCATGTCTTGTTACTTCTCTTTCGATTCTTTCAATCCAGGTGGGGCCATCCGGTATGGAGAATAGAAATGGGCTGAGTGCCCAAAGCCACCTCTATACAAAAATTAATATCCTTGTCGGCTGGCATCCCCGACAGGTCAGCAAGAAACACCTAGGGAAACTCACATACGATAGGCACCGAATCTATAGAAGGAACCTCAGCATCTGAGTCACGAATATGAGCCAAATAAGCCAAACACCCCTTCTCAACCATGAAACGGGCCTTGGCATGAGAAATCACTCTGCTGGGAGAATGACCAGGGGTCCCTTTCCATTCTAATCGAGGCAATACCGGCAAAGCTAATGTAACTGTCTTGGCTTGACAGTCTAAGATGGCATAATAAGTTGACAACCAATCCATGCCCAATATAACATCAAAATCGACCATGTCATGAAGCAAAAGGTCTACACTAGTTTCAAGACTATCAATAACTAGTACGCACGAACGATACACACGATCTAACACAATAGCACCCCCCACGGGCGTAGACACATAAACAGGAACACTCAAGGAATCGCGAGGTACAACCAAATACAAGGCAAAATATGATGACACATAAGAATAAGTAGAGCCTAGATGAAACAAAACTGAGGCATTTCTGTTGCGAACTTAAACGATATCTATAATAATTGTATCAAAGGAATCCGCCTCATGTCAAGCTGGGAATGCATACAGTCGGGGATGGGATCCACCACCCTAAACTATGTCTCTAGGAGGCGTACCTCCACCTCTAGCGCCTTGGCCTCCACCCCGAGCGGCTTGATCTCAATCTGTAACAATTTGGCCCCTACCTCTAGCTACCTAACTCCTACCCTTGGCGGGTTGGGCAGGTTATGCTGCAACTGGTGCATGAACTATGGCACGAGAACCATGATACTGAAGCTGATTACTTGAATATTTCGGACAAGCTCTGCAAATATGCTTATATTCACCACACTCAAAGCATCCCTCATGATAGTAAGACTGACCCTGACGAACCGGTTGACCTCGGTAATAACTTTATAGAGGAGGTGCTCTGATAGGAGCTGATGGTGCATTGTAGACTGGCTGAGTAGAAGGAGGCATATGAGAATCAAGAGCGCCTGAGGTACCATGTGATGCCTGAAGTGCTAAATGTAATGGACTTGAAGAATGGCCTATGCTGAAGATAACCCCGCCTCCAGATGAGGCACCGCTCAATGCCCCGAAATGGCGAGGTCTCTTGTCAGACCCCTGACCTCCAATCCCGAGAACCGTCTCAACTCTCCTAACCACATTGGCCATATCCTGAAAGGAAGTCTCAGTCCGTGTCTCCTTGGCCATCTGCAATCTGATGGGCTGAGCAAGGCCCTCAATAAATCGCCTGACATATCTCTCTCTATGGGCAACAAAAGAAAATCGTGTCTAGCCAAATCCATGAAGCAATCCCATACTGGGTAATCGTCATGCTGCCCTGCTGAAGTCGCTCTGATTGGCGACGATTCTCCTCCCTAGTAGTAACAGGAAAAAACTTGTCCAAAAGGAGATGTGAAAACTGATCCCAAGTCAAAGCAGGTGATCTAGCTGGTCTAGTCAACAAATAATCCCTCCACCATTTCTTGGCGGGGAAATTGACCCTATCGGTCTCCAAAATGTCCATATTCCGAAGAACGTCATGACAATTATCTAGATATACACGAGGGTCCGCTTAAGTAACACCACTAAATGAACAAGAAATATCTTAATGAACCTGTCCAATCTCCACAAAGCATCGGCGGACATAGCTACCCAATCAACGAGCGGCGCTGCAGCAACTGGATGAATTACCCCAACCGGATTAGTTGCTAGGGTCTAAACCTGAGGAGTAGTCTTATCAATAGTGTGGGTAGCAGGAGTCTGGACTCCTCCTCCAGCCTGAGATACAGCTGTTGTCACGGGGAATGTGCCTATCTGGGCTACGCTTTCCATAATGCCCATTAATCGTACCAAAGCATCCACAAGCACCGGGGTAGCAATAAACCCCTATGGGACTTGAGTTGGTCCCC
The DNA here is from genome assembly GCA_005239495.1 of Nicotiana undulata. Lineage (NCBI taxonomy): Eukaryota > Viridiplantae > Streptophyta > Magnoliopsida > Solanales > Solanaceae > Nicotiana > Nicotiana undulata. The sequence continues at coordinate 5,144 of MDKH01051932.1, forward strand.
TTGGAATGGTCTGAGCTGGAATCCCTAAATAATCTCTATATAGGGTTTCGTAGTTGGGGCTGCTGTTTGAGCAATGGAGTGAATCTTGCCCCTGCCTCGGCCTCTGGCATGGCCTCGACCTCTTCCCCTAGTAGGATCTGCTGCTGCTAGAGGACTGTATTAGTGGTCAGCAGAAGAGGAATCACGTGTTCTCTCCATATATGAGAGAATAAAATAGTTCAATCAGTAATCGAGATAACAAGAATTGCACGATAGAGTAAAAACAAAAATGCGTTTGTTCCTAGGCCTAGGCCAATCTCTAACTGCTGAAAATTTCTTCGGATCCACCTGAATGCCCTCAGCCGATACCACGTGGCCCAAGAATGCCGCAAAACTCAACTAGAACTCACACTTAGAAAACTTGGCATACAACTGCCTATCCCTCAGAGTCTGGAGGACGACTCGAAGGTGCTGCTCGTGCTCTTCTCGGCTGTGAGAGTATATCAAAATATCATCTATAAACACGATCACAAATGATCCCAAATAAGGCCGGAATACCCGATTTATCAACTCCATAAATGCAGCGGGGGCATTAGTCAACCCGAACGACATGACAAAAAATTCATAATGCCCATAACGAGTGTGAAAAGCTGTCTTAGGCATATCAGAAGCCCTAATCCTCAGCTAATGATAACCAGACCTCAAGTCTATTTTAGAGAACACCGTAGCACCCTGAAGCTGATCGAATAAGTCATCAATCCTCGACAAAGGATACTTGTTCTTGATAGTAACCTTTATTCAACTGCCGATAGTCAATACACATCCTCATTGAGCCATTTTTCTTCTTCACGAACAATAGTGGAGCACCCCAAGGTGAAACACTAGGCTTGATGAAGCCTTTATCCAACAAATCCTGTAATTTCTCCTTTAATTCCTTCAACTATGGCGGAGCCATACGATACGGGGGAATAGAAATGGGCTGAGTGCCCTCAGCTAGCTCAATACAAAAATCAATATCCCTGGCGGGTGGCATACCCGACAGGTCAGCAGGGAATACCTCTGCCAAAGGGATCTCTGCCTCCAGATGAGGCACCACTTAAACGACCAAAATGATGAGGTCTCTTGTCAGACCCCTGTCCACCACCCTGGGATAATACCATCTCAATGCGTCTAGCCACATCGGCTGCTTCCTGAAAAGAGATATCAGTACCCGTCTCTCTGGCCATCTGAAGCCTGATGGGCTGAGATAGACCCTCAATAAACCTCCGAATCCTCTCCCGATCAGTGGAGAGTATCATAATGGCATACCTGGCCAGCGTAATGAACCTGGTCTCGTACTGAGTGACGGACATGGAACCTTGCTGTAGACGCTCAAACTGCCTCCGAAGATCCTCTCTCTGAGTAACTGGAAGGAACTTCCCCAAGAACAAGTCGGAGAACTGACCCCAAGTCAGAGGTGCAGACCCAGCTGGTCTGGTCAAGCAGTAATCTCTCCACCAAGTCTTGGCGGTGCCAGCAAGACGAAATGTAGCAAAATCAACTCCATTGGATTCCACAATGCCCATGTTCCGAAGAACCTCATAGAAGCTGTCTAAATAGTCCTGGGATCCTCTGATGGTGTACCAGTAAATGTAGTAGTGAATAACTTGGTGAACCGATCCAACCTCCACAGAGCGTCTACTGACATAGCTGCTCCCTCAACTGCTGGTGCCACAATACCCGACTGAACTACTCCGGCCGTCTAAGGTGCCGCAGTCTGGAACTGAGTGGAAAATTGCTCTGGCGTATGAATAGCATGAGTCTGGGTCCCTCCCCCAGCCTGAGATCCAGATGGTGTAGTAGAAAGGATACCGGCATGAGCCACACTCTCCATGAGTCCCACTAAGTGGACTAGAGTGTCCTGAAGCACTGGGGTGGCAATGAACCCGTCTAGGACCTGAGCCGGTCCAACTGGGATTGTCGGAGTAGGAACCTCACCGTCAAAGTCTACCTGTGGGTCATCTACTGGAGCTGCTGCTCTAGCTATGCCTCGACCTCTAACACGGCCTCGGCCTCGGCCCCTCGTAGGAGATGCAATATGAGGATCCGGCTGCTGGTCGGTCAATGAGGAAGCGCGCGTTCTCTCCATCTGCGAGAGAGTAAAATAGAGACTCAATTAGTATTCAGATTTCAACTGGCATGACAGAGAATAAAATATGTGAAGTTATTCCTAACTCTGCAGCTTCTGGGGATAAGTACAGACATCTCTGTACCGATCCCTCAGACTCTACCAAGTTTGTCCGTGAGTTGTGAGACCTAAGAACCCTAGGGCTCTGATACCAACTTATCACGATCCGAAAACCCACCTTCGGGCCATGACTGCGTCTAACATTGAACCCGCTAGACGAGCCAACGTTTGAACTAAATAAAACTCATTAACAACTAAAACGAACAAGATAACTAAGGCATCGATGGTCAACAATATGAAGGTTAACAAATTACCAAAAATAATATAGCAACTTCGAAATAAAACCCATATACAGATCCCAAAACTAGTGTCACATACTCACGAACTAACTTAGAGATTACTAAAACAAAGGTACAGGCAGAACAGTTATGCAGACTGTAGAGTTCGTGATTTGGAATTCATGGTTGGTGACCGGGTATTGCTTCGGGTGTCGCCCATGAAGGGCGTGATGAGGTTCGGAAATAAGGGCAAGTTGAGCCCTAGGTACATTGGTCCCTTTGAGATTCTTGATAAGGTAGGAGAGCTGGCCTACAGACTTGCTTTACAACCGAGTTTGTCAGCCGTACATCTGGTGTTTCATGTATCTATGCTTCAGAAGTATATTGCCAGTCCATCTCATGTGATAGACTTCAGCAGTGTCCAGTTGGACAAGGATTTGACTTATAAGGAGGAGACGGTAGCCATATTAGCCCAGAAGTTTTGTCAGTTGAGATCGAAGAGTTATCCTTCGGTTCGTGTCCAGTGGAGAGGTCATTCGGTTGAGGCAGCTACTTGAGAGTCTGAGTCCGATATGCGGAGCCGATATCCCTATCTTTTCTCAGATTCAGGTACCTTTCTATATGCATTCGAGGACGAACGTTTGTTTTAGAGGTGGACATTGTGATGACACAAAAGGTCATCCAGTGTATTTTTAGCACGTAATAATCTCAATATTCCTTCCGGACAAACTTTTCCAACCGCGTATTATTCTGAGACCCATGAATAAAAAATAATAATAATTCTCATGGGGAATCAAGATTTCTATGAATAGAGTAATTTATAGAAACTGTGTATTTGCTCGTTTCTTCAGTATAATTTGGACCATACTAAAAGAAAGAAGGGATAGCCTTAACATACCTAAGTCGATTCTCTTGAGAAAGATTACACCGTACGACCTTAATATGGCAAAATCTTACGTTAATTAAAGTGTTCTGAAATCCTTGGTCTCGAAGCGTTGAAGACGCTATAGAATGTCATACGATTTGAATTCCTCCAAATCCTTGAATTTCTCACGTCGTCAGATATACGAATGGAATGAATATGTGATTGTTTTATGTCCTTCAAACATATGTCTCACATTGTCAGATATATGAATGGAATGAATATGTGATTGTTTTATGTCCTTCAAACATATGTGACTCTCTTTGTAAAGATGGTATATAATTTAAGTCATAGGACAAGTTGCCACCTAGATTAATGACTTGAGAGTCATTCCTAAGATTAGGGTGGTGCTGCCACGTTGGGGGCATAATTCTTAATCTTATCTTATAATTTATCAATAAATTAGGTAATGTCCTGTTATCCGATAATTAACCAATTGCCCACATATTTAAGAAATATCTCAAATTACTTAAAATTTTACTTATTTTTTTTAATACACTTTATACATCCTACTATCAGGGTCATATGGTACCTTATATGGTACTAGTTCATAAATATCGGGTATTAATGCTCGGCCCGAATTTTATCCCACTATGCCAAACTTGGACGAAAATTCATTTTCTTTGACTTGCTTCCCCGCTCACCTTCACGAATTTACTCATCACTTATTTGAAATAGCATAATTCTTATAATCTCCAAATAATCTTTTCCTTAGACTGATGTCAATTACCTTACAACAAATTCAATGTACAATACTACAAGGTGTAACATCATCGTAATTTAATACTCCGAAACGTAACATCATCGTAATGTAGTATTGCAAGGCGTAACATCATCGTAACATAACACCGCGGGACGTAACTTCGACGTAATATTGCGGGGCGTAACACTCGGCACTTTCTTAGTACATGGGGTTGGTTGTACTGATACTACACTCTGCGCTTCTTGTGCAGATCCAGGTACCGACCTGAGCTAGGTGAAAGTAGTAGTCGATATCATTCACACGGAGATACGTGGTAGATCTGCTGCCATTCGCAGATTCCTGTAGTCTTCCCCTTATTATTTAGATATTGTTTTATTTCATTCGAAAGAGAGATACATTTCTTTCCGCCTAATTATTTATAGTATTTTTTAGTAGTTCATGAATTGTGACATCAAACCCTGGGTAGTTATACATTTAGTATTAGTTCGTGGTTCGTTTTATTATTTATAATATTATTCATGAAGTCAATTATTGGAAAGTATTAGACTTCTTTTTATTTAAAATTGTTCTATTGTGTTTAAGTAAACTTTCTAAAGGAAAATGGTTAATTAAATTCTAATATTGGCTTGCCGAGCAAGTATGTTGTTAGGCGCCATCTCGACCCTAAGGGTTGGGAATTTGGGTCGTGACAAATTGGTATCAGAGCTCTAGGTTTCTTAGGTCTCACAATTCACTAACAAGCTTAATAGAGTCTGAAGGATCGGTACGGAGATGTCTGTACTTATCTCTCAGAGGCTATAAAGTGAACAATCGCCGCCAACTCTAAGTCATGTACAAGATAATTCTTCTCATAAACCTTCAGCTGCCGTGAAGCATAAACAATAACCCTAACATCCTGCATCAACACACATCCCAACCTGACAAGTGAAGCATCGCAATATATAGTATACATCCCTGACTCGGAAGGCAATGATAGAACTGGTGCTGAAGTCAATGCTGCCTTGAGCTTCTAAAAGCTCGCCTCACAATCGTCTGATCATCGAAACGGGGCATTCTTATGAGTTAACCTAGTCAGTGGATCTGCAATAGAGGAGAATCCCTCCACGAATCGACGGTAATAGCCTGCTAAACCTAGAAAACTCCTGATCTCTGAAGCTGAAGTAGGACGCGGCCAACTCTGAACTGCCTCAATCTTCTGCGGATCAACCTTGATACCCTCTCCGGAAACCACATGTCCAAGAAATGCCACAGACTCTAACCAGAACTCACACTTGGAGAACTTAGCATATAGCTTCTTCTCTCGCAAGGTCTGAAGCACAACTCTCAAATGCTGCTCGTGCTCACCAAGGCTCAATGAGTATATCAGTATATCGTCAATGAAAACAATAATGAAGGAGTCGATAAACGGCCTGAACACCCTATTCATCAAGTCCATAAATGCTGCTGGGCATTGGTCAAGCCAAAAGACATCACTAAGAACTCATAATGGCCATATCTGGTGCGAAATGCCGTCTTCGGAACATCAGAAGCCCGAATCTTCAACTGGTGATAACCCGATCTCAGATCAATCTTAGAAAACACACGAGCAACCTGCAACTGGTCAAACAAATCATCAATGCGCGCAGAGGATACTTATTCTTGATGGTCACTTTATTTAGCTGACGATAGTCAATGCACATCCGCA
>ML277543.1:0-76894 GCA_005239495.1 Nicotiana undulata
GAATATGAAGTCCCGATAAGGGAGAATATTGTAACTTATGAGACTAGGAAATGTACATAAAATCCAGGAATATGAATTTTTTAATATACCTCGTTATCAAACTCATGTAATTACAGGATATGCCAAAATGAAGGAAGGACTTAGCCTTAACATACATGATTAAGTCTATAAAGATGCATGGTAGGTAAATATTCAACATCTCTCATTCTGTTGTAAATTTCCTTCACTTCAAATATGTCACTAGCTTGTGCAAATGCCTAAAGCATCAAAAGAATGGAACTCTTACTATTCTTGAAACCCATATCTTGTAGTTCCTGAATCAGAACATATAGCTTGTTTAATCTACCATCAACAGTTAACGCTTGCATGGGATTGTTGATGGTATCCACGGTAGGAGATGGACCATTTCTCATCATAGTATTGAAAATAGCTCTAGCTTTCTCATAAAACCCACTTACGTATTTGGTTTCTTGATGTTCATTCAAGATAACATTTCTTTGCCTTTTGGCATTTTGTGTAACTTACATAAAGAATTTGTACTAATCCAAGTCAAGCGTAGGATAAGTATTAAGCCACCTCTTTCCATGTGTTGTCTTGTAGATTGCCCAAAGCCTACTCATTTTCAATTCTCCTTTACTTGTTGCCACGTAGGGGGCATTGTCCCCTCCTACAATTATCCACAACTCCTTAATTACATGGTTAATTTCTCATTAAGCCAATAATTATCAAATTATCCACATAATTAGGAATCATCTCAAATTACTTAAAATACTACTCTTTTTTAATACACTTTGCACACCCTTCTGTTATGGTCATGTGGTACCTTGTATGCCACTAGTCCATAAATACGGGGTATTATGGCTTAGCCCGTATTTTACCCAAAATGTCGAATTTCGACGAAATTCATTTTCTTTGATTCGCTCATCCTCTCACCTCCATGAATTTACTTATCACTTGTTTGAAATAGTACAATACTTATAATCTCCAAATAATATTTTCCTTGGACTGATGTCAATTACTTTACGACAAATTCAATGCACAATACTACATGGTGCAACATCGTCGTAATTTAATACTGCGAAGCGTAAAATCATCGTAATGTAGTAGTGCAAGGCGTAACATTATCATAATATAATACTGCAGGACGTAATATCGACGTAATATTGCGGGGCGTAACATATACGATGATGATTTTGCCCACAGTGGCCGATATGATAGGATGGGATTCTCTTAGAGACTGATGATGTTATGAAACATACACCTATGCACGAAATGACATTCATACGCATATGCATGATGCTAAAAGTGATTTATTATTTACAGAGTTATCCAGACATACAGGTTGAGTCAAATACTCTATATCTCTTCTATGTCTCTTATGTATTTATTTATGTGCCTTACATACTCAGTACATTATTCGTACTGACGTCCCTTTTGCCTGGGGACACTGCGTTTCATGCCCGCAGGTCTCGATAGACAGGTCGAGAGCCCTCCAAGTAGGCTATCAGCTCAGCGGAAGATGTTGGTGCGCTCCATTTGCTTCGGAGTTGCTTGTTTGGTTAGTATGATTTAGACGTGTATTGTTTGGTGTGGCAGAAATCTGTCCCGACCTTTATGACATTTATGTACGCTTAGAGGCTTGTAGACATATGTCGTGTACGTGAAAGATTGTACGGCCTTATCAGCCTATGTTTTGAGTTTATAAATGATCATGTTAGCCTATTAGGCTCGTATGTCACGTGTATATGATGATGTAATAGGAAAGATACATTACATTGGTACTCGGTTGAGTAAGGTACCGGGTGCCCGTCGCGGCCCATCGGTTTGGGTCGTGGCACGGGTGCCTTAGCAGGCAGCATAACTTCAACCTCAAACGGCACATGTGCATTTGTAGGTGGTTCTGCTTCAAACTCGAATGGGACTGGCGTCGTTATCTCAACATCTCTGGATGGCTGAATATGTACTATGATAGGATTAAGAGTGACTGCTGGCTTCTTTGGGTCATCCCTTTCTATGATCAACCTGATTGACCCTTCTGGGTCACAATCTTCTTCTATCACAATCATGTTGACACCTCCACCCTTATGGTCTGGGAGCGGATTGTTGCGGACATTGGGAGTAGATTCCTTTGCTAGAATGACCTTATTATCAATCAGAGATTGTATCTTATCTTTCAGTGAACGACATTCATCAATTGTGTGTCCCTTCATGTCGGAATAGTATGCACAGGTCTTATTTGGATTAACCCATTGAGAGGGATTATCAAGGGTCACAACAGGCATAGGGGTGACGCAACCATCAACTTTCAGTCTTTCATACTAGGGGTGGGCATCGGTCGGTTCAGTTTGATATTGAATATTATCGGTTTTGCCTATCGGTTATCAGTTTACAAATATCATAACCCGATAACCAAGCTGATAAGATATTGGTTATCGGTTATCGGTTAATCGGTTATCGATCATTATCGGTTCGGTTATCGATTTACCCGATAAGATAAAACAACTAAAACAATTTTGCAATATATAAAATTGTCGAGTTCTCAATTATCTTGAGCCAGAAGTTAAGAAATAGATCAGATTTCCGTTGTCTTTGAAAACTTTATGATGCATAAATATATGATTACAAAGTTGGAATGCAATATGATTGTATTGATAATAAAACGTGGAATATGATTTGTATGTTTAACTAGAAGTGAAAAAATTCTGAAAAAAGTGGGATAAAATAGTAAGGCGATGCTACACAATCAAGTCTTTAAGCTACAAGTTATGTTACGATAATCTATATGAATATTTATCAGAAGTTATGAATTGATAATATCATAAACTAGCTAACCCATGTATCAAATAAACAGAAGTTTACTGCTTAGGGTTCTTAATATTCCAAAAAGAGAAAAACACATGTCCAACCTGAGGGCGTGATGCGACTGACGAGTGACGCCGACCTGAGTCTTGACGGGCTGACTAGTGACTGGTGACTGGTGAGGGCGTGAGCCGTGAGCCGTGAGGCAGATAACTGGTGAGGGCATGGGCCATGGTGAGGCGGAGAATTGCTGAGGTTGGGCCGTAGAGGTGCAGCGGAAAATTGAGAAGCTGAGAAAGAGAAACTGACTTACTGAGAATTGAGAAAGAATAGGGAAAAGGAATTATGAAACCCTATTATAGTATGTATATACTTAAGGGTAAATTAGTAAATTCTTATTGGGTTGTCGGTTTTTACCCAATAACAGAATTGCAAATCGAGCCTGAACCGATAACCCAATAAAAAAAAATTTACTCGTTACCGAACCGTTAACCCAATAATCCAATAAATAATTAATGATTCGGGTTATCGGTTTTACCCGATATATGCCCACCCCTATTTCATACAGCTAGTCGATATGTTCGGCAATGTATTGTTTAGGAGGTCTGCGATCGAAGTTGGATCGAGGTCTCGGGAAATTTTGGCGAGCAGGTGATGATTGGAAGTGGGATGGTTGAGAATTGTAGGTATGAACATGAGCTGGTTGGGAATATCTGGGAGAAGTAGGCTGATAGGTAGGTGGTGGAGATGGCTGATATGTTGGTGGAGGTGTTGACTGGTATGTGGGTGAGGGTGCTTGGTATGTTGGTGGAGGCGCTGGCTGATATGTGAGTGGGGGTGTTTGGTAGGTTTAATATTTCAGTGGGGATTTAGTCCTCTATGCAACCATTACGGCTCCCACATCTCTTTTCTTGGACACACCGCCCGATTGCAAGGCCTTGTTTGTAGCCTGCAACGCTTCAAAATTGGTAACCATTCTACTTTTGATCCCTTCCTCAATTCTCTTCCCCAACTTGATAATGTTAGAGAATTTATGGTTCTAATCACCATCAGCCGCTCATAATATTGTGGGTCATGTGCTGGGACAAAGAATTTGTTCATCTGTTCTTCGTCTAGGGCAGTCCTGACCTTAGCTGCTTCAGATCTCCAGCGAATAGCATACTCGTGAAAAGTTTCCGTGGGCATCTTCTTAAGATTCTGAATATAGAACACATCTGGTGCATTTTCTGTATTGAACCTGAACCGGTCCATGAAGTCTGACGCCATGTTCACCTAGTTGGACCACTTCTTGGGGTCTTGGATGATGTACCAAGATAAATCATCTCCCGTTAGACTCTTCATAAACAGCTTCATGCGAATCTTCTCGTCTTTTCCCACTCCAACCAATTTATCACAGTAGGTCCTCAGATGGACCCTCGGATCACCTGTACCGTCGAACATCTCGAACTTAGGAGGCTTGTAACCCTCCGGTAGCTCACGTCGGGCTGTATGCAGAGATCTTCATAGTTTAACTCCCCTACTACCTTCAACGCCTTGAACTCGGTTAGTCAGCTTCTTCAGTTCTTTGGTCAAATTCCTAATGATCATATCCTTCTCACTAGATTCAGGTGTGTACGAAATGGGTTGGGTGGAGTGTGGAAGAGTCTCCACGTATATGGGGTTGTTCTGATGACCTGGTGTTTGAGCATAGAGGTGGTCACTTGTGGAGTTTTGTGGTTCAGGGATAATCATCGGGGCATTTCTCGGAGCGTGGAAAGTGTTGTGTTGGTGCTATGGTGGGATAGTTTGATTTTTTGGTGGAGTTGTATGATGATGAGTTGTGGGAGGATTTTTCTTGTTTGGAGTATTCTGAGGAGGTATAGGATTCTAAGTGATGTCTGGGACACTAAGTGAGAAAGATAAATTTGCCAAATTCCGGACATACTCGAGCTCTCCTTGGAGCTTCAACAACCTTTGCTCGAGTTGTGTCATAGCCTCATTCTGAACCTGAGTACCTTGATTGTCAAGATCCTCTGTTCGTTCCACCAGCATTGTGTTTTCTTTACTGATGTTGCTTAAATCTTCCATTTTGCCTTTGCCTTTGCTTTTTCCTTTAGGTGGACTAGGAGGAGGAGAAGGCGGAGGGCCCCTGGATCTTGTGTAGTATGATGATGATGCCAGAATGCACGAACCAACCTTTGGGGAGGGGAATAATAAAAATGAAAGAAAATAAATAAAAAACAAAAAAAAAGGTAGCCAAGTCAGTGAGGATTATGAAAAAGTATTGCAGTATTTAAACACATATAAAGCGTGTCCTAATTTGGGAGCCTCATTGTGCCTGAGGTAGGCCTAGCGACAAGTTGATTTGGAGAACTTAGATGCCAAATGCCTCATTTCATTAATGTAAAATAGACGAATCCAAAAAACGACACTAAAAATAATAAACGGGAAATAAAGTCACTGATGGCCATGGGCCTTATTACATTGATAAAACGAAAAAGGAAATCCTATCCTACTTGGTCCCAAAAGGACCTTCCCCAGATTCGGCATCCTTGATCCCATCGAACAGGTTCCCCAGCTCGCGAAGTCCCAGCAGTAGGTATGCTCTGACCAGGTGTCCTCCTTCGTTTCCCTCAACTTTCTGACAGTCTTCGACTCTCTTAATGATCTTACCTTCCAGTTCCACTATGCATCGCTCCAAGTATTCCAGCTTCTTGTTAGAACGAATAACCATGTCCCTCCATTCCTCGATCAATCTTTTGTTTGCTTCATGTATCTCCCGGTGCTCATTTTCGGAATCATGGATCCTTTTGTGCAGCCGGTTGTACTTGACCTGAGTCTCGGCACTTTTGTCTATGATTCTGTGACCTCGGCTGATTCCTAGCCTTACCGTCCCATGCAGGTCGTCTTCCAACCACGATGGATAAAGAGGTGCGCACCCAGCATGGTACCGGTCGGGTTCAATAGTATCCTTTTCCAAGATGATCTTGCAGTGCCACATGTGTTGGGCTTGGCACTTGTAGGGTATATCATCATCCTGGAAGTCATCTCGGAAATGGCTCATCTTGTCTACCCTTGGTACAATTTGCTTTCTGCATGCTTGTCTCATAGCCCGGAGAGGAACATAAGGGTATATTCCCCTTAACCCTATTAGCACCAGGTGCGGTGCATCCCTAGACCTGACGATGAATTCGTCTGTTGGAAACCTTTCGAACATCCATTGTACCTGCTCTTCAGCCAGTTTATCAAAGAACTCTACCCATTCCTTGGCAGTCTCTGGCTGAGCAAACCTGTCGGGAATATACATCATTCGCTTGGGGTGATGGAAAGCAATGTGATCGTTCCAGGCCCTTCGCGGAAATTCTTGGTGGTATTGGCCCTTTTGGAAATGTTCTAAGATCCACATTTGTAGTAACAGGTTGCAGTCTTCGAAATGCTTTGCTCCTCTTTGATAGCGTTCTAAGACTCGATAAATGTCCGGTATGATCATTGGGACGATGCTGAAAGCTTGCCCGTCAATTCCCTCTATCAAAGTCTTGGTTACCATGGCTAACCTAGTGTGAATCCTCTCCTTCTTTGTTGGAAACACGATTAACCCCAGAAAGCAAACAATGAAGAGAAACACCCTACGGTGAATATTTCCCAGATATGTAATGGCAAATTCGTCATGGTGAGTACGGTATGATTTGTTGTGATCGTATCTTTCATACAAGTAATCGAAGGGTACATATGATTGCTTCAGGCATTCGAATTCAGCGTTCTTCTTCAGACCCATCATTTTCAAAAAGCCCTTGCCTGTACGGTTCTCAAGCATTAATAACCCAGGAGTTTCCCAGACTAACCCAGCCAGTCTTCCTATTTCTTCTAGAATTGGTGTCATCTCAATGTTTCCGAAGCGGAAAACGGTTCTTTCATAATCCCAGAATAAAGTGGCAGCCTCAATCAACATGTTGTTGGGTTGAATGTCTAGGAGAGACGATAGATTACCTAGGTACTTCTGGACATGTTTCTTATTACTGGAGTGCAGATCCTTCCACCAGCTCAGGAGTTTTGGGTGGATATTGCTGACCATGCAGAATCTAGGGACCTTTTGCCTCATATTTCTGCAAGACAAAATGGTTAGGCCCTTACCCCCGCCGGACTCGACTATTTATACACTTATGATTAGCATACAGGAATTTATTTCTCCAAATAAATGCATAGAATATGATTGCATCCGTTGGGATTATGAAAAACCCGATGGACTTTTGGATAAGGCTGTCTTAAAGGGTTATTGTGCGGACGACACATTAACACGGCTAGGTTTGACCATGATGCATGCACAATATAGCATAGTAAGGTTTCTATGGGGTATTAGACTGGCTACCTTGAGCGGACAACTCAAGGGGGAAGGCACGAAACTGTCGACTACACCGCCGATCGACTAGTTTTACCGCAAATAAGCCTTTCTGAATTTAGGGGTGATATAAGATAGGAAGAGCACAACCACTCATCAAGCATTTCTATAGGATTTGTATTGGCACGAGTGGAATATGATGTTGAGCATGATTATGCAATAATAAATAAGCAGTAAAGGCATGTAGTAATGTATTTGCACGTTGTGAAAGCGGTAAATACAACAATTATAATTTAAAAGAAAACAAAGAAACCTGTCAGTTTTGATTCTGAAAAGAATAAATACTTGAATTAAACAACTAATTGCACATAAAGGGGGAAAGGGAAATAGTTCAAATATCGATAAATTAAAGGCACAAATTCACAAGGTAGTTTGAAATGGTAAAAGCCTAGAATTCCCCAGCAGAGTCGCCATGATGTCGCGCCCCCTTTTTCAACTCCTCCTTTCGGATTAGTCGGGGTCTTGACATTACTGGGAAAACTCGTTTCCTTTTGGGAAAGGGGTATGTAAGGAATCAGAGAGTCGCCACCTAACGAATTAAGGTGCGTTAGGGCACCTACTAAGGGTCATTTACAAACATAGACTTTGGATAACCAGAGATAGGGTAAGAGCTTGAAATTACTCCAAGGGGAAGGTGTTAGGCACCGCTCAGAGTCCACAACTGTGGTTCCCGGCCAAACAACTTTGTGAATTTAGGCAAATAGAAAATAAGAAATTAAGGTTTAAACAAATAAAGGTTTTGACAAAGTTCGCAGTCTAAGCACACATATGAAGGCACATTTTTGAAAAGATTTAAAGCCTAAACATGCATATGAAGTTTTTGAAAGATTTATAGTCTAAACACATTTATAAAGGATAGGGGGAGTCCTAGGTTATTTATCCTATAGGATCACATCAGTACAATGCCCGATAATCACTCGTCTAAGAGGGGCTACACGTGGCATTAGCGCACCGGTCATCACATCCATATCTACCCTTCCCACCCCTTAACGGTTATTAAGCGCGTGTTATTGCGCGACTCTATGCGTGTTGTTACCCGTCCCTTCTTAATGGCCCTAGAGGAGTTTAGGACCTATACCTATGGGCAGTTTCTAGACAGACACTCAGGTTTAAAGGAGAAAATACTAAGGCGACAAGCAATAACACATATGACTTCAGCAAATAGTACAGGAAAGAGCAAATAAGAGGCTCAGTTTTACCTTCACATATAATGCATGTAAACAGCACGACTCAAACACAAATAGGGGCACTATTGTTAAATAGGATCCTAAGACATGGTGTCTAGGTGAGTATCAGAACACAGGAGATATGCAGGTTTATTTTATAATTCAGAAACAAGAGCCTAACCAGTTTGCCTACTGATTTTAAACCTGTTGAGCATTAGGCAGCAAAACATAAATAGGCAGATTTCCAGTTTTGGAAATTTTAATCACCTAAGGCTTGCCTAGGCATGGGAAAGTGTATAACATTTACCAGAAGTATTAAGGAAAACTGTTGCACATTGTTTTACCTAAACATGTTGTTCTAGGTGTTGTAAATACACAGGATTATTACCAGTTGTTTAGAAACAGAGTAAAACTGTTTTTAGGTCATCCTCTATACATCAGTAGTTAACTAGGTGTAGTTGAACGAATGAGACCCTAAAACATGATAGCTAATATGCACACATAGGGATGCAGAATGACTTGCATGCAAAATTCCTAGGCAGGATTTCTAAGTGTACACAACATGATTGCAGAGTTTCCTGAAGCAGGATTTCTAGATGCACCATAATATTACAGCGTAATTAGACATGATTTGCATGAGTAGCAGATTTATATTAATGTGTTTATCCTAGAGGCAGGATTTCTAGGCGATAGTACCAAAATGAGATGCTGAAAACAGTATATATGAAACCTAGTATCTAATGCATGATATGCTTTGCACGTATTAGACCTAAACATGAATTTCTATTGCGCACATGGGAAATGTAAACCTAGAAGCATGGTATCTACCCTTTGATGTCTATAACATGCATAACTACCCTTCCTATTTCACTATCCATCCCCAATGTTGTTTACAATAAATTATTACAGACCATTGTTGTATGAATTACATAAATAGATAAGAAAATAAGAAGTTATACTATAGGGAGCCTACCAATAGGCCCATATTTCCATAATGCCCAATGCCAAATGGTGTTTCACAGTCTTTCACATTAATCCGGGTGTGTCAAAGTTTCCTAAGGACCTCAAGGGATCCCCGGCAGTGCCCACACCCAGATTTCATAACCACAGTTGAGTAAGTGCAGTGTGGAAGGGTCAGCTCTAATGCATCAGAGTTTAGAGGGATCTCATAGGGATCCCTAAGCAGTCACACATTAGAAGGGCAGAACCTAAGGGTCTAAGAGTAGAGTGAGAGTGCTTGACATAGTTTTGAAAAAGATTTGAGTAAGAAAATAGTTTTAAACAAGAAAGACTGGTTTTAAAATGAATTTTGCAAAATAGTAAAAGACTTTATTCAATAAGAACAGTTTGGAAAGAGTAGGGAAATCAGAACAAACAACATTCCCATCTTAGGATCAGAACAACACACATAGAACAAGAATCGAGACAAGTTCAACAATCACAAACAAGGTAATGAGGGATTGGGGACAAGTATAGAGCATATAGGGGTAAGCACATAGTAGGCAGAGATGCACATAGGTACTAAATCAGGGATGTTCTAAGGGAATCAAAGGGGTTAAGGTACAATAGGTATTTCAGAACTACAAAAAACAAAGTAATCATAAAGTGTAACTTGCTTTATCACAGAGAGTTCAGGCCAGTGATCTGAGAAGCCTAAGTAAATTAAAATCATAGTGAAGTATACTAAAAAGGGTATCCTTACATAAGCGTGCTGAGTTCTAAGGGAGGGGAGTGCATAACATGCTAAGTGAACAACAATGCAAACAGGTTAAGTGCAAACATCACAGCAAAACCATAAGTAAAAACATATTAGAAACATGATGAATTGAAGTACCAAAAGAAACATATTGTTTTTGAAACTTAAATTAAATTTAGGACATACTAGTATAGGAGATAACAAACACAAAATGAAGAGTAAGAGAGTAGAATAATCAGTCTTGGCTTGCAGCCGGCTGATAATAGCAAGTAACCAGAAGGAGGGCAGAAGAGAGTATTTGTGTATAAGAGAGAGTTTTGAACAATGTGTTCGTGTGTTGGTGCTAATGAAAGACAAGGTATTTATAGTTTTGAAACAGGCAGAAAATAAGGTAAAAATAATAGTTTCAGCAGTAATTATAGGAGTAAACATCAATTAGAATCAAATTAGTATAAGTACTCCCTTTAATTAGGGTCATACTCAAACGGTAATAAGCAGTGGCAAAATAAGGAAAGGAATCATGTAAAACTGATTATAACACAATAAGGAAAGTAGCTTAGGTATAGTATAGGTATATCATATGTAAGTAAGGCCAAGTTCAGAGTTCTTATTAAAGGAAAATACATATGAATTAATTTGACAGCAAAATCAGCTAGAGAAATAAGGCAAGCAATAACTTAAACTCCGGAAATCAGTAAGGAGATCCTCGAGTGAGGTTCTAATTACATGAAATCAACATCCTAATTAAGGAAAATGCTCGAGAATCAGTAGAGAATATCATGCAAGATCAATGAAGAACAAATCACAGGGATTCAAAGACTCACAAATAGAAAACAATATTGATTTAGAGGGAACCAACACAAGCTTATGAGAACAAACAGAATAAACTCATAATAGGCGAAAATCAGAAACCCTAACAAGCAAACATAGGGTGAAATCACATAAATCAGGGGTTCACATGGAGCATGGCCTAAAATAACATAATAAATGTAATACAGGCAGGAGAAGTGAAGATTCAGAGACATTGATGAACAAAAATAGAGTAGAACCACATAATAAGCAGGAATACTAGCAGCCAGAAACCCTAACAAGCAAACATAGGGTAAAAGTCACGGAATCACAGAGTATTCATGAGAACACAGTAAACATAATAGAACAAGTAAACATATTATCAAAAACAAACTCAGAACCACAGATTAAAACCAAAAATTTTGGGGTTTTTAACAAAAAAAAGAATCAGACAAAAGGGGAAAAGCTCACATAAACGTTTAACATGATGAAAATCATAAGACATTACTAAAAACAGAAAGAAAAGCATTTTTGAAAAGGGGTTTAAAACCCTAGTTTTAAAGATGAAGAGTCACTTTAGAAAAATCGGAAAAAACCTTTGAAAACAACAAAATAGCTCATAATATGCCAAGATCTATTACACATCTAAGATAATCAGAGACTAGGAGTTAGGGTTTCATAGAGACAACCCAAAGAGAGAGAAAAATAGCTTAGAAACCACTGGTTCTAGCCGAAAATAATAGGATCTTACTCGGACGGCCATGGACGGCCGGAGAATGGCATGAGAGATCATGGGAGGTGAGTGAACCGCCTCTGATTCTCTTGAATACCTTAGGACAACATCAACCCGGTGTAGGAGGAGAGTCATAGGCTGGGGGTGGTGGTGAGACCACCATGGTTACCGGTGAGAGGAGATGTGTTTAACAGATGGAGTCTTGAGAGAGATGAGAGAGTAACGACGGGGGGAGATGGAGAGAAATGAGAGGGGGGAAAGGTAGTCATTAGGGTTTATTTTAGGTAAGGGGGGCCTGGACCGAAAATCAATTTTGATCAGCGGCCAGGATTAAGTCAGGGATTGGGTCGGGTAGGATTTAGGTGTTGGGCTTGGGGTCTTTGGGCCATTTAGTTGGGTTGGGGGTCCGATTAGTTTAGGCTAGAATTGAAATGAAAAGGGGCTAGTTGTTAAATACCCAATTAAATTAACTAAAAATAATTTATAAAATAACTGATAAATTGTAAAAAATTGAAATTCATGCTTGGAGAACAATTTAAAATGATTACTTAGTATTTTAAAAATACAACTGATTAATTACTGGATAAAAATAGTATAAAATCATATGATTGGGCTATGATTGCAAAGTTATTACAATCATAACCAAAAAGTGCCGAACTGGCTAATTATGCAACAATTTGATCTTAATAGGACCAAAAATAATACATTAAATCAAGAAATGCTTTTAAAATCATTTGTGATGCAATTTTATAATTATTTATTGAGAGATAAAATGCTGGAAAAATTAAAAATAAATTAATAAAATATAATAAAATTATGGAAAATACCAATTGCTATTAATGCATGATTTTGAGTCTATATATGCAATTTTAAAATATTTTGAGAAAAAATTGGGTATAAACACCCCTAAAGTACCACATCTCCAATACTGACTAAAAAGGGACTTTCGATGAATTTAAGCTATTCTTCCCTTTCATGTTACCGGAATGTAGGATCCACAATGATATAGAAATATCACAATTCTTGGAACCTTCCAATGAAAAACTCAGTTTCCAGCCAAATACACATCTTGAAGATTCTCAATTACATATAAACCCTGAATCCATCAGAGGTTCTCGAGAGTCACCCACTCTACGCAAATTATCAATTAAATTGATCAAACATGTCGAACGACCTGCACCCCATTAACATACCAACACCCAAGGGAGTAACCCACACCCCTAAGCAACTAGGCAAATTCCTACTCCGCACACCCTACACCCTTTACAAATACAACTCAAACATTCAATGAAACCCAATTACCCATAGAGTATATTACAACATGTATCCAGAAATTTCCATTACTCAAGTCCTTCTCAAACCCCACCTCTGAAGGTTATAACGGATTCACCAGTATACCTCAAACTGAAACCAATACACCACATAATCGTGCAACCAACTTATCATTAGCAGACTCCCCCACTTAGCGCAAAGACATAGATCAAGACAACAATAACTCACAATGCCCATACGTTAACACCGCCACCATATCATAGTGAGATTCAACTAAATCCTTCATAAGCTCATATATAACTCAAACCATTTAATATCTCAAATCATTTGCAATCTCGCATTCACCATTGCAATAGCCGTGCCAAATTCCACAAGCGATCTAAACTCAACTTACAACATATAACATTTACTGATAAATGAGTACTTGCTATAAAACCACCAAAGGATCACACAACCTCAGGACACCCCGCGGGAGATAACCTCGCCTGCTTAGCCTCAAACTGATATTTCTCTATACTCTTCAAAAAATCATGGCTATCACGCAATCACTATACCCTCCTACATTAAAACACAACCAATGCATATCCTTAAGGCATCAAGATACGCGGTATAAGAACCTGAAGCTGATGGCAGAACTAACACTGGAGCTGTGGTCAAAGCAATCTTGAGCTTCTGGAAGCTCTCTCCACTTTCGTCTGACCACCTGAATGCCCTCACTGGACACCACGTACCCCAAGAATGCTACTGAACTAAGCCAAAAATTCGCACTTGGAGAACTCTGCATAAAGCTTCTCCTCCATCAATCTCTATAATACCCTCCTCAAATGCTGAGTATGCTCCTCCTAGCTACGTGAGTACGCCAGGATGCTATCAATGAATACAATAACGAAGGAGTATAAATACCGCTGGAATACACTGTTAATCAAATACATGAACGTCGTTGGAGCATTGGTCAGCCCAAAAGACATCACCAGGAACTCATAACACAACAGGAAGATTCCACTTTCTTACACAAGTGAACTACATGAGAGGTCCTCCAATACACTCACAACTCGAGGCCCTATGCCAACTCAAGACAGAAATCAAACATTCAATAGTTCTTGCTACATCTCCAGCCAATCCTTTTTGTCACAATCAAACAATATGAACACATGTCACCATCGAATCACACTCACTACATAGTCATCCAGTCACCCCAATCCCACCAATAAGGACATAAACGGACATATAAGTCCCAAATGCATGTGCTTACACAATCAAAATCTCAGCACTCAAGACACAAACAAAACCTGGCCTCAAGTCCTCCAGACTGGCCCATTATTAACATGCTAAAATCACATCTCGCCCTCACCCATGGAAATCACAAACCGTTGATGCACAGCGGATACCGAGCGCTCATGTACGCATTCGAGTATATGAAAGGAATTCAAAGAGTTACGCTTTTGGCTGAATAAATAGATTCGCACGACAAGGATTCAAGAATGTGAGATTTTTCCTAAGGGTTTCGCAACCTCTCGAAGATAAGTACAGACGTCTCCGTACCGATCCGCAGGACTCTACTAAACCTGCTCATGACTTGTGAGACCTACATAGCCTAGAGCTCTGATACCAACTTGTCACGACCCAAAACCAATCCGGACGTGATGACGCCTATCGTGGAACTAGGCAAGCCTATACCTTTAACCAGTTCGCTTTCTATCATGACAAGGTTTAAATATTACCCTTTTTCATCAGAGAGACCGAAAGAAAAGATTAAATCAAATCCAAAATACTATAAAAAAGAGAAATCCCAAAATATGGTGTCACTAAGTCATGAGCCAATACTACAACTATCCCAAAATTTAACAAGACCACTTTGTCTGGAAATAATTAAATAAAAAAATACACAAGGAAGATAGGAAAGGAGATGGGCGGGTTTGCGATCGCCAAGCAGCTACCTCGTCCTCTCCGAATAATGATCCGCAGCCAAAAACGATCAACTGGCACTACCATGGCTAGGGATACCTGAATCTGCACATAAGGTGGAGGGGGTAACGTGAGTACACCAACTCAGTAAGTAATAAGCCCAAACTGTGGGCTGAGAGGTAGTGACGGACTAAACCTCCACATTTACAACATAACCAAGGTACAAAAATTTAGGCATGCTTTCAGTTATCTCGACAGCTCAAGATGATAAAACGAGTACAGTTCTGAAAAGTTTGACACATATATACTCAATATATTATACATGCCAATGCATCAACAATATGAAATGCACAGTGTGCTCCCACTCTCAAATACCTGTCCACTCAGTACTGTATATGGAACGCATGGCTCAGGGAAGATCCATCCTAGAATATATACACATCAGACATAAGTAACTCAGTACTGAGGAAGGCCAATCCAGCTTTATGGAGAAGATCCACCATCTCCAGATAATAATACACCTCACAACCACTTGGTATTGTATATGGCTCACACGGGCCAAAGAAGATCCATCCTAGAATATATATATATATATATATATACACACACACATATCGGACATCAGTCTCTCAGTACCGAGGAAAAACAGGCCAATCCAGCCTCATGGAGAAGATCCATCTCCAAATGTAAGCACTTCAGACAAGATCCATGTCCAGGGAAGATCCATCCCCTAATATCGTCAATTGCGCTCACTGGGGGTGTAAAGACTCCGGATGGGCTCCTCTTAGCCCAAGCGCTATAATAAGCCAATGAAGGTATATCAATATCTCACTGTGGTGTGCAACGCGATCCCATAATGTCACTCAATATCAGGCTCTCGGCCTCACTCAGTCATCACTCTCCAGTCTCACACACAGAGGCTCAAAATGTCATGATACTAGCCCGAACAATGATATGATGTGTCAAATAACGATTACCGAGACTGAGACATGATATGATATGCTATGACAGGACTGAGTATGTCAAAACAATAAAACACATAAGACGACATCAATAAGTGACCACTCGGGTCTCAACAATATCATCGTGAAACTTAACATAGTACTTAGCATGATTTCTAGCATGATCACATTAACCACATTAATAGAAGTGAGGATATCAATCTATAATAGCTACTAAACGGTGCCATGGGATGAACCAGATCACAAATCACACGGTGCACGCCCGTCACTTGGCATGTGCGTCACCTTAATCATAGTCATATAACATACATTTCGGGGTTTCGAACCCTCAGACCAAATTTGGAAGCGTTACTTACCTCAAATCAAGCCAAACTCTAGCCCACAAAGCCTTTGCCTCTAGACTCGGCCTCCGATTGCTCCAAATATAATCAAAAATCAGATTTATATCATCAATATATGCTAAGGAACAAAGCCCACTGGAAAATTATCAAATTTAACCAAAAATCCCGAAATTGGCCAAACCCGACCCCCGAGCCCCCTCTCTGAATTCGATAAAAGTCACAAAACTAGAATCTTTATTCACTCACGAGTCTACCCATATCAAAATCATCGAAATTCGACCTCAAATGCCCATTCAAATCCCCAAAAGAATTCTCGAATTTTTCTTCCATTTTTTCCCAAATTCCACTTCAATTTTCCAAATTAAATGATGAAATTTAAAACTAAATCATGGAATTAAACCAAAACCAAGTGAGAAATACTTACCCCGATCAATTCTTTGAATAATCCTTCAAACATCGCCTAATCCCGTGGTCTCTAGCTCAAAATATAAAAAATGGGTTTAAACCCTCGATTTGAGATTTAACACTGCCTGCTCAGATATTTACCCTTCGCGAACGCGGTCACACGCACGCGTTCGCATAGAACAAACCAACTGCTCTCCCTCTTTACTCTACGCGAACGCGACTCCCCTCATGCAAATGCGATGCCTAGCCAGCCTCAACCTTCGCGATAACGCGTAGACCAAATCTCTAGGGTCCCCCAGCTGCCTATTACTCTTCGCGAACGTGGGCCCCAAGACGCGAACGCGATGAATACTTTACCCAACCTCCGCGTTCGCGTCCACCTCTTAGAGAACGCGATGAATGAACTCTCAGCCTCCCAAATTACTCTTCGCGAACGCGGGACACCACTGCGAACGCAAAGAACAAAAATCTCTGCAACAAAACCCAGAAAATCTGCCAAGTTTAAAGCCAAAAATTGGTCCGTTAACACCCCTGAAACTCATCCGAGGCCCTTGAGACCTCAACCAAACATACCAACACATCTCATAACCTTATTCAAACTTAGTCGAGCCTTCGAACCACTCAAAACAACGCCAAAACACTAAATCAACCTCGGATTCAAATCTAAGAACTTATAAACTTCCCAATTTCGCCAATGATACCGAAACCACCCAAAACACACCTGATTGACTTGAAAATTTGCACACACATCCCAAATGACATTGCGAGTATGTTCCAATTTCCTAAATTCTATTCCGACCCCGATAGATAATTTTCCACTGCCAACAAGAAATTGCCAAAAATCCAATTTCGCCAATTCAAACCTAATTCTACCACGAACATCAAAATAACATTCTGAATACACTCCTAAGTCCCAAATCACCTAAAGAAGCTATCTGAATCATAAAACCATATTCTGAGATTATTTACCCATAAGTCAACTTCCGATTGACTTTTCCAACTAATTCACCATCTTAAGAGACTAAGTGCCTCATTTCTCTCCACAATCACTCTGATCCCGAGCCAACCGGCCCAACACAATATAAACGAGATGAACAACACATAATAAAACAGAAATAGGAAAAACGAGGCTAACCTCTCGGGACGACCGATCGGATCGTCACAGACATATTTGTTTGTTACAACGTAGTTACACTATCACTACCATATTTGATTGGACAAATATAATTATATAGTTAAATAAAAAATTAGTTTAACATTTGAATAAAATTTACTATATGACAAATGTATATGTAAACAATAGATATAAAAACTTAATTAACTAATAAGTATATTAAATAAATATTATCCCAGCAAAATATATTAAATAATCCTAAAATAGTAAATAATAACATAAAAACAATCTATATCTTAAAATAAATAATATTATTACTTAATTTAATTAATAAAATTTTTTAATAATGAATTAAAAAAAATTCACCAATTCATGTGAACATAAGAAAGTTAGCTATGAGCTTAAAAGTATTTTTATAATAAATATTTATACTGATAATTAAAAATAATAGTAAAAGAAAATTTTAAAATAATTAGCGTGTATCTATACTATATTAAAAGTACAAAGGTCCTTAGCGAAATGTCGTTCGTCTTTTTTATCCTTTAAAAATTGGGTTCACACTAAAGGAAATAGTCATTTTATTATTTTCTTAATATTTAATAATATTCATTTAATTAATCTCCTTCTATTTAGGAATGATCATTTAATTGGTCTCCTAATATTTTAAACTAGGAAAGTTTGTTATTCCCCTAATATTTAGTAATAGATATTTAATTAATTTTCTACTATCTAGGATAGTCGTTTAATTATTCTCCTAATATTTATAAAATATGAAAGTTTTTCATTCAACTCCATTTATATTTAGGAGTACCAAATTTTTTCTTTTAGGTTTCCGAGGAGGTTTTTTTAGTTAATAAATTCTTCCTATAGGTTTTAATTTTTTTGTAGTTAATAAAGTTTTGACGTAGTTAGTTAGAAAAGTTTTGGTACGAACTTATTAGGACTATTTTTTTATAACATATATTAGGTGAAAAATAACCTTTTGAAGTTATTTGTGGATTAGGGGCCTTTATTTTATTACTAAAGTTTTCTTTGTCTATTCGAAATATATATAATTTTACCTTATATAAGTGGGCATTTGACAAAAAAATTGTAAAATTCCAAAAGGAGTAAAAAAAAAAATCAAGTGAAAATGATACTTGAAAATTAGAGTTGCGTTTGGACATGAATATAATTTTGGGTAGCTTTTGAATTTTATGAGTGAGTGATTTGAGTGAAAATTTTGAAAAATAATATTTTAGAATTTTTAAACTTTTTTAAAAATCCCAAAATTCATCTTCAAGTGAATTTTGAAAATCTTATGGCCAAATACTGATTTTGAAAAAAAGTGAATAAAGTCTTATGTCCAAATAGGCTCTAAATTTTCTTTGTGTATTTACTCATATTTTCAAAAGCATGTTCTGTTAATTAGTAAAAATTTAGAGATTTTACCTAACAAATTAAAACTCATTGTAATTTATTTTCTGTGGATCCAATAATAAGGCATCAAAGGACTGTTGCAGGACAATTTTTCTACACCTTTTATGCACTTGTACTTTTATCTATAATTTTCTATTAGTTTATAAAAAATATTTCAATAATATTTAATCTTAAAGTTTTGTATATAATAATATGAGATACAAACGTAATGCGCGTAGCCGAACACTAATAATACGTATTAAATTGTATAATTATGTTTTGCAAACATGCTCTAAGTAGGAAGGAGTTTAGCACGTGACCAAAGGAGTACTAGGGAATTAAAGCTAGTCGGAGTTGGGCGGTTGAGACCGCATAATGGAACATAACAGCCTCGTACAGCCGGGGGGAACAAGGTGACGCAAAACCTGCGCGCACCACCTCCCGCCGCGACAACTATGGCGGAAGACGACGATGACAGCTTCGGCGATTTCACCTTCGCATCTACGAATTCCCTCAACACCCAATTCTCCCCACCGCCCAAATCAATCGACCCCTCTGCTGAAGACGATGAATGGGGTGATTTCGTCGAACACCCTAGCGGATCTGAACCTTCCACTGCATCCTCCCTCACCCAATCTAAACCCTTCGACCCTTTTGGTAATAGTCCTTCCGTTTCTGAATCTGGGTGGGTAAAACCTTGTGGTGCTCTTCCACTTTCATTATTCGGCGAAGCAGAAGATGATGACGTGGATAAAGAGAAACAAAAGCCTGCTGAAGAGAATACCAATACTAAAGTAAGAAATAACGGTTCTAATTCCAATTTGGGTTATGGATTTGATTCAGTTATTTCAAACTTATACAACCAAGATCACAACTTGAAATCACAAAATGGGTCTATTTCAAATTCCAACAAATTGGTAGGTTTGAATAGTGTTAAGTCGAATTCCAAAGATTCCGTTTTCCAGTTGAATGGGTCGGGTTTCGATCCCAATTCGGGCTCTCCTTGTGTTAGTAGAGTGCAGAGCTTGAACTACCTGGCTAGCTTGAATGAAGAGGTTCAACAGATCAAGACAGGAAGTACAAATGTATCAAATTCAAAATTTTCTATGTTGAATCCGGACTTTGATTTGTCCAAATCTAATCAGAATGGATTGGACAGAACTTTGAGTGTAGATGCTGTAACAAGCTTGAATGATCAGTGTCTGCAGATCAAGACCAAAAGCACTGGGTTTGATTTCGAGTCGAATGCATCGAGTTCATTAGCTAATTTCACAAGTTCTAGTTTTGGTGTGTGGAATCCGGTTTTCCATGTGTCCAAATCCAATCAGAATGGTTTGAATAGAACTTTGAGTCTGGATGGTCTCACAAATTTGAATGATTATCAGAGTCAGCAGATTAAGACTGAAAGTGGGGGGCTCGTTCCCAAGTCAAATGGTTATAGTTCCTCTGTAAATGCACCAAGTTCAACTTTAAGTGGATGGGACTTCGATTTTGGTGTATTTGGATCCGATGCTGGGAGGTCGATTTCTACAGCTAGTCCGGATATTAGTGGGTTGAATTCAAACTTCAATGTTGTTGGCTCAAGTGAAAATATGAATGATGCTCACAACAACAATGATGACAACGACGATGATGATGATGATGATGATGATGGATGGGAGTTCAAGGATGCTTACTCAATGTCAGCAGTCAAAGATGGTAACAGTAAGGTAAAGCCTGACATTTCTACCATCTATAATAGTTATGTTGTGCACTAGTGTAAAAACCTTCTCTGCACTGCTTTAAACTCATGTTTTTTTTAGTAAGGTAATAATATTATAAATCATTAGCACAAAGGGAGTGCTTATAGTAGTAAAACCATTACAGACAGAGAGCAAAAATAGTCTTGTAGTATGTCATTATAAGGATACTAGGTTGTCTGAAATAGAAAATACATCATCTAAGAAGCCTTCTTTAAACCAAAAGTGAAATAAAAATATATAATTCATCTTAATCTTATGTTCAGTGCTGATAGTGCCTTTGAAACACTGTTATAAACTCATATTATGAACATGTAATATTGTAGTCATCCACATCAATTTTGACGGCAGGGCAAGAATTCCAGGCGGTTATTGTTTGCTTTTCAGGTTTCCCATCCTTCAATTACTGGGTGGCAAGATGTAACTTTTGGTGGTCATTGCAGTTTCAGAACTGCTTGCTATGTGTTTCACATTGTTCTAGTGGTATTTTTGGGTAATTTATTTTGTCCATTCACATGTTCATGCAATTTTGTTATTTTGGTTACTTTTATTTATTTATTAACACTAAGTCTGGTGTTTGTCATGAGTTCTTCTTTTCTCTGGTTAGAGGTTGTATCAGGAAAAGTGAACTCCTAATTTACCCTAAACGGCAAATTATTCAATATTGGGATGAAATGTGCCTGAATTTAGTAGAATGAACATAGAGGATTCATATAGTGACTCCAGCTTGTTTAAGATTGAGGAATAGTTGATTGATTGGTTACATTTCTGTTCTTATTTGCTAGTTTGTGGCATGAAGGTGTTTGTGGTTCACTAATCTTGTTCTTTTTGTGTGAAGGCTACCTCAGAGGCGAAAGAATTGCAGCAAACTAATGCATCCTCTTTCGATTTTCACAATGGCTTGAATGGCTCAGTCGACTTGTTTGCAACATCTAACGGATCGGTAACAACTGATTCTAAGGCACATCACGCTGGTGACATGAAGGCATATTCCTCTGGATTTGGCAATAGTCTAAATGGTTCGATCGATTTATTTGCCACACCAAATGAACCAATTGATCTATTTGCAACATGTAATGGAATTTCTTCTGTTCACCCTGACAATATATTTGGATTTGATATTGAACCATCTATTGCATCTAAAAACGTTTACATTTCAGCATCAGATGGTAGAGGTGAACAAAAAGAGAGTAATGGTTCACTGGACCCTCATCCAGTTGTTGGGAGTGCTGAAACCGATGAGGATTTTGGGGACTTTACGACGGCATTTTCAGATTCTGGATTGAAACCAGAGGTAATTTTATTTTGATATTTTTGTTATTGTATACCACTATTGGAGTTTTTCCCCTTATAGGCCATTCTTCTTTTTATCTTTTTGTGCTGGAAGAATGGAAGGTTAATGATGTTACTCATTATGAACTCCAAGCTTCTGAATGTGATGATAAAGACCAGGTCAATTGTTGACTTAATGGCACTCCTTTTGGTTAAGAAATTTCTATTTTTTTTTTGCTGGGGAAAAGATTAATTGCTTCTTCCTCTTTTTTCTCCTTTTATTTTCATATATTTTGTTAAGTTCAGTTAGCAATCTGGACTTTGTTGAAGAGAGTCTGTGTTTAGTATTTACTCGTTTCGTTTGGCTCTGCTCCTGTGTTTTTCTTTTTTGTTTGCTACACATTTTTGGATTTTGTTAAAGATAACTGTTCGTTCAGCATTTAGTTTATTCCATCTGCATCGTCTTCTCCTTTTTTTTTTGGGTTTTCAACCTAGCTTAACAATTGAACTTTGCTACAGTTTGTTCCTTCTACGTAGCATTTCTGTCATGGTGAATGCTTTGCCCCTATCAGTACATGGTGTTTCTGTTTTACATTAAATGTATAAGGAAGGTGCTAAAAGTTTGATACGAAGTTCCAATCTTCATCACTTATCTTTTTCATTCCTACAACCATGGCGCCTTTATGTGTCTCTTGCAAAATTCTTCTTCCCTTGTTCCATCTCTGCTTGATTTCGTATGCCTTCTCCAGAATATTTGGCCATTTGGAGCTTTCTATTCTTTTGTGCTCTTTCCAACAACGATGTTTCCTTTTATACATTAATAATAAATCTCTAAGTTTACTCTTGGCATGATTAGGGACGTGTGTGTGTGTAATGGTTGGACTGTTCTTCTTTATAGAAATTTTTTTGTAGGTTTTTGGTCTGTTTTTCTAGGTAGGAACATTTAATTAAACGAAATACATGTAAAGTAACTACTATATTCTGCCTCTTTATTCTCTTAAATTGCCACGTTTAGAGTTGAGAACTGCATCATCTACCAAGATTGGTAGAGCTTTTCTTTTTTACATTCTGAACTTAGGTAAGTATAGTGTTTAGGCAACTTATTTCCAGCCCTTCCTTACCTATTCTTGATTATTATACAGGTGGAGTTAAAGTTTGAGAATCATAAAGGGGCTCTTCCCCTATCAATATTTGGTGATGAAGAGCAGGAAATTGATGGTTCATCTAATATTGAAGATATTTTTGTCCCCCATAATGCTTCTTATTCGAAGAATGATAGAAGTCCAGATTCAAACATTTCCATTAATGATCTCATTTCAAATTTATATAGCCAAGCTGAACAAATCTCACCTGCTCACTCTGTTCAAGTACCAAATAGCATTAGTGACAATCCACAAGATTCAGTCTCAAATTCAAGTCTGGTGAATGGTGAGGATGACTTGGATGATGGTGAATGGGAGTTTAAGGATGGCTCTTCTCAAATGAGAACGGATGACGGTACTTCTCTTCTTACTTCTGAGGATCCACCAAAGAGAAGCTTTTCCAAACTCAATCTGGATAATTATTTGGATTTGTACTCTAAATTAAGGAAGGAGTTGTGCTATCATGCTAAACGCCATCTCGATGAGCTTAAGGTCTGTGTGGTTGCTCTTTATATTTTGAATTTTCTTCAGTAGTTCCACATACAGAGAACCAGCTGAATTTATGTACTGGTGCATTGACTTGTTTATATTATATTCTTCCAGAGAGCTCAAAGCGTTGATGGACTTTCAGTAGAGGAAGCTAAAATTTCAACTCTTAATAAGGAAATTGAGGTTTGTGCTCTCCTATCTATGTCATATATTACTGAATATTACGGACATTTGCTCATGAACTATATCCTCTTTTCTGTTCCCTTCCAATTTGTGAGGTTACCAACTTTTGAGAAATGTTGAATTCCTGCCTCCGATACCCGAGGATCTAACTAGGTTTCGGGAAAATGTAGAACGCTACTATGTCATGGAACTTCCTATGTATAAAAGGAGGAAGTTTCCTTTGATGAAACCTAGAATTTGTATGCAATGCACAGTGTATTTCTGAGATTTAATGGAAACTTCTAGTGGAACTGACATATACAACCCCCTGCCGGGTGGGTGCACTTGCTTCTGTATGCGAGTTGGGTTCATACTTAATCAAACTATTAGTAGTTGCTTTTCTATTTAGCTTAGCTGAGACTACTTTGTTCTGACAACTTTGAACTGTCACGTTGATTGTTCATGCTGCTTAAATCTCATTGCCATATTCCGGCGTGTCTCTAATATGATAGAGCCTAGTATTCCATTTTGGGAAGCGGACAGTGGTTTACCATGGGCCAAAGTGAAAGCATTATATAAAGAGCGTTTTGGTCTCCAAACTTCTGTCCCTCTTTGAGTTCTTTTTCTTCTTTCTGTGCTTTATTGAGATCCACACTTTTGTCCTCAAGGAGTTGAAAACAGGTGCTTTTCAATTAGGTCTGCTAGATCTGGTGATAGGAATCTTATAAAATAGGTGCTGCTCAATTCGGGGAACTCAAGGATGGGAACTGGATACTGAGAGCTGTCTGGTTTCCATTAAATTATTTTAGGTTAAGGTCCTTTGGGAATCGTTTTCACCACCATCTCATGTTTTCATATGCCTCCTTGATTCACTAGGTTTCAGTGCTCTCTGTTTCTAATAGTTTTGAGACAAAAAAAAATCTAATAATAAGGTGTGATTTGCCCTTTTTGTTTTATTTCCTCAATACAACAACATACCCAGTAAAAATACGATATGCAAAAAGTTCTTTCTCAGTGCTTAATGCTATATGTAATATATTTCATTCTATAGGAGGCTTGCAAGGATATTGACCTGGATAATGCTATGTGCAAGGATGGCTATTTGGAAGGACATTTACATCAGAATGCTTGTATGAGTGCATTTATTGAGATTTTGCAGGAACCAGAATTTCAAATACTTGAATCAGAGTACCAATTATCAAGGAGACTATCAGTGGTATGTCATTTTCTCCATTTCCTAATGCTTAGGAAACTTCTTAACTGCTATATTCTTTGATTTAATTCCTAATTTACTTATCAATTAAGTAATTATGATGTTGCTTTGAAAAAAAGAATCTTTAAGTTTTCTCAATATATTCAGAAGTTTCTGAACTACTTGGTATCCAAATTTGTAATTCTATTGAACTAGACTTCTTGATTTTTGAATAAATTAGCAACGTTTACCGAGATATCACAAACTTGTCTCTCAATTTAATCAAAGTTGGGTAAGTCCCTTTTGTCGTCATCGGAGAAAAAGTGTTGTTTTGAGCTTGGGCATTGCATTGTAACAACGCTCAGCTTGACGCCCAGGCCTAATCAAGGCAATAATGTCAATGTACGGCTTTTTGGGTTTGAATTTCAAACCAATACTGAATATTTTCTAACAAATCCACTCATCAAAGAAAAATGCTTCGTATAAAACCCCATGTACTTGGTCATCCTTTTCGATGTTGTGCTTGTTTATTCATTTGTTATCATGAAACACAAGAAAGAAAGAAAGAAAGAAAGACGAAATAAGCTTTGATTTGCTATACGTACATGTCATTTTCTGGTGAATAGGTGGAAAATGATTTGGAAACAACAGTGGATCTTGTAAGACATGCTACAATGATGCTCAAGATTTTGAGATCAGGATCTTTGGAGGAGCAATCAATTTATGTTTCAGTATGGTATAAAATGATCTCTGTTTGTGCCCAAGAGTTGCAACATGGCTCCTGTATCTGGAAGAAGATATTGGAAATGAATGCTCAGAGTCATATGTTATCTCTCCCTCGAGGTACATTATCTGTATCTTATTGGTGCATGGCCCACAAAAAATGGCTTAATGAAAAGTTTCTTGGCCCATAATAAGGAATTCCATGGTATTGTTTTCTAGGAAAGATTCCATTTCGCTGTTCCAGTTTCTCATATAATATGATAAATGCAGGAAGGGCATTCGTCCGGGCCCTGGGTGAGATCTATAGGGTTACTGTAGTGCTTGAAGCATCTGTGAAACTTTGCAAACCTTGGATTTGGTCGAATTCTGCTCAGTGTACAAGTATTCATTCTATGCTAGATGAATGTCACACTATGTGGTCCTCTTTGGGTCTTGGAGAAGCTGTGTCGAGTATGTTAGACTCTGCTTCTTCTGGAGATGGGAGTTCTGTTGCTTCATTGCTGGACTCTATCAAGTTAATTCATAGTCTTGATGCACTTACCCTTCAAAAACATCTCTATGCTCAGAAAGAAGTGTGTAGGCTGTCGCTTCTAACTTTGGAAGTATTACCAGGTATATTAATTCTATAAGATCATGATTTTCAGACTGAATTATTATTGCACTTCTTACCGTTCTTGTGACAAAGCCATTGTTAGTAGCAGGAGCCACAGAATCATGACAATGTAATGGTTCCTATTGTTGGAGATACATAACAAGATATTGAAACTTAAAAAAGGGATGTTAAAAAAATTTAGGTGTAGTCCTAGGCTGAAACTTGTGCAATAACTTTGTTCTTAATTGTTCTTTTGTTACTATGATTGGTGTGGTAGAATAAGAATATAGTAAAACTCATTGAACTGCTTGGTTCTGTTATAATTGCTCGGGAATCAACCTTCACACATTGGGTATTATTCTCGCAAATTTGCTAATTTCACTTTACATTCTTTTACCCTTGCAATGAAACAGGGATGAAACTTATCGACTGGAATGGAGAGCATTACTTCCTCACACTTGCAAATCTGTGGGCAAATCTTATAAGCAGAGACCCTCCGGAGTTGCCACATTTAACTATTGGATGGTGAGAAAATATCTAAGGTTGGTATCAAATATGTGAAGTGTCAAATCTGAGATTGAGGTACTTGGATTAGCACCATGTCAACTGGAAATTGCTCTGCAGAGGCTGCAGTGAGGAATGTAGACTCTGCTTATTGGAAGAGTTTTGTGCGCACAAAAGTATGCTCTCCGACAAAAAAAGGCAGCTCTGAACATGGAGAATACTGAGAGGAATGTGCAGAAGCACAGGTTGAGGATCCTTTACAAACAGAGTAGAAAGATGCAGTGAGACATGAATTACATTGATTTTGGTTTTGGCATTCTTTTCTCGCAAGATATGTTGTAAGCATAGTATCTGTAGGTCATTATTCCGATTTCCCCCCTTTTTTCCTCAATTGGGGAAAGGGAGGAGGTGTGTGACCTTGGTCACAGTTGTACCATTAAGTTGCATGTGTATAAGTTGTATTTATTTGGTGATATCTTACTTTACACCCATAAAGATAGAAGTAGGATTGTAACTTGTAAGGAAACAGAACAAAGATCTCGATTCTTTTACAGCGGTCTGTTTGCTTTAATTTCTGATCTGCAGTGAGGAACTCCAAGGTGTAAAATGTCAACGTAGAATTGGTTCCGCAGGATTCAGCTGTATTTGTTGCTTCTTTAAGCGAAAGATAATGAGGTTTGAATCTCCATTTGAGGGGTAAGTCAAGGTGTGAACATCTTTTCCTCGCCCTTTATTCAGTTATTGGGTTTTGCTGAAATTCAAAAATTTCGTTTCGTTATTGGTGCTAGATGTTTTATTATATTCTTGCAAGAAAATTTCATCAGCCATGTTTGTTTCAATTTTATTGTTTAAGAATGTCTTTCAAAGAAAAAGATGTCTCTCACACGAGAACTCATACATGATAAAATCTGAAAAGTTCTCTTTATACTATTGTTTACCCTCAAAATTAGATAACAATTGAATTTGTAAGTGGTTTTAAGGATATGCGGATTAACTTGACACAAATTAATAAATTAAGTTGCAATTGAAATGAACAATGATAAAGTAAAAGCAAACCACATGAATTTGACAGTTTCAGTCTTGGAAGGTTAGTCACCCTTGAGCCGGATGCGCTTCGATCGGTATCAAGATACAAAAAAATAAGAGCTTAAAGAGAAAGATAATAATGTGTTGCTTTGGAATGCGTGTTACAATGTACCTTATGAATTATCACCCCCCTTTTATATAGTAAAGGAATCCTACTTTAGGTACAATTCTATAAAACATAGAAAAATCTCTTGATTTACTGATTGCCGGTTCCTTATTGATACGTGCCGAGATTCCTAACGTAATATCCGACCGGTCACGGATATTTCAGTCTTCTGTTGGCTATGATAACAATGTTTCTTCGAGCTCGTTCGGGGCTAGGATTGATTCTGGGATCATGACCTCGATATTCTCGAAGGCAAGTGTTCTGATCCCAAGTTCTAGGGGTAGACATTCAGTACTTCGGTTCGGTATTTAAGAATTTCAATTTGGTATTCGATATTCAATTTATCAATTGTGTACACCAAATACCGTACCAAAATATTTGTACGATTTAGTATTTCTTATTTTGCTTCGGTACGATTTCGGTTTAAGCCATTTTCTGCTTCATGGACCACAATAAATGTATAGGTCTTGTCTGGTGTAGCTAGAGGGGTGTAAGTAGAACGTTTAGTTTGTGTTATAATGCTTTTGGTAACTGTTAGAACCTTTGCTCATATGGTTGATCCACTTTTTGCTTGATCTTTTGCCTTAAATCAGTGAAAATGAAAGTTTAAGCATGTGTTTTTATCAACTTTTTAAATTTTTCAAGGACGATCTTGATTTTTTCCTACTTGTATTTTGCAATTAATATAATAGTTTTACTGCTATTATTATTACTCAATCACTACATTATTTAAATTTTGGTACTTGTTAAAAGATGAGTAATATTGTGTACTAGTCCTATTAAGGAATACCAAACAAAGTGAGCACAAAGAAAAGATCATAATATTTTCAAATAAACATAACTGTAGCAAGCATCAATTACTGTCTCAATTTATAAACTATTTCGGTATTTCGGTATACCGAAATATCAAAAACCCAATTCCGTATACCGTACCGAATTACTGAAATTTCTGTACCGAAACACCGAAAAAATTGAAACCAAAATACCAAAATTTCTGTACCGAAATACCGAAAAAATCGAAATTGAAATACCAAATTAATTCGGTTCGTTTCAGAATTCGATTTTTCGGATTTTACGCTCATCCCTACTAGGTTCTAGCCCGATGGGACTAGGGGTTGATCTTTAGTCCTTTATTGCCATGTTCCGAGCCTGACCTACCATGTCGTAGGCGAGCTTGATTTCGATCGTATATAGAGAGTCCCCTCGTTTTTCGGAGAGTAGACGACGAAAAACGACATGAGCTTATGATTCTTACTTCGATACCCCGTGGCAGAAACGACAAAACAAACGAAACGTCCCGTCAGTCAAGTCTTAATAGAATTAAATGCATGTCAACCGCCGATCGACCATTCCGGGATGTGAACCGCTGCTGAAATACTATATATACCTCTTCCTTTTGTTCATTCCAACTTTACATCCAAACCTTCTACCCCGTACCTTTGCAATTTCTATACTTTCTAGCAGTTATACTTTGGTTATTTGAGATCTTTTGCAAGAACTCTTGTTCATTTCCATCTCAAGCCAACAAGTGCACTCCTTCATCTTCCTCACTTCCTCTATTTTTAAAGAAATGGCAAAGACATCAAAAATAGTTCCCCAAAAAGAAACCCCTTCTACTTCGCGGCCGGCTACTGAGGCCGAAGAAACTGTTTTGCGTACTGCTGTTGATGAACCAGTACCGGAACCCCCTTTGAAAATGTTCATCCCCGATGGATGCTCGGTCACCGCTGATGTTGAAAAACCTTCCTCTGTACAAGGCCGGTGTGAGTAGGTATCGAGATACATATGCTCGATCACTAAAGAAGTCCTCTCCACGGTCAAAAAGGATTGTAATTGGGTTGACAAACACGTAGTCGAGGCTTCGGTCAAAAAGGAATGTCATCGCAACTCGAAGGGCAACGGGTCTCCGGATCGGAGAGAGGCAAGGCCGATCTGCCTCAGGTTAGGGAGGTCGACGAGGAGGCCGGGGTCGAGGCTTCGGGGGATGCAGAAAATGCCCTAAAGGAAGTACATAGTGTTATAGATATCACTGAGTCCATGTATAATGAGGCTCAGATGGTGAAAAAACGTCCCAACGAGGGGGCCCACAGAGTGGACGACCCCTTCCGCGGCTTTTTTGATGGCTTGGATTCTACCGCCACAATGGACATCATTGTATTGGGTGACTTAGAGATGCCGAAGAAGATTCCATCTTCGGGAACAAGCGGGCCTTCCTCAAGCTCGAAACTGATCAACCGGTTCCCAACTCCGAGTGTGGATCCTGACCGGAAGCGATTGATCGTCATCTCCATTCCAGAGGATACACGAGTCCTCTCTGCCCCCGTAGGGGTGGCCAGTTGCCTTCGATGTCGGTGACCGAGGAAGATCAAGACAAGATGAATAGGGTAGACGTGCCCTACATGTTCAACGCAGCACAACATGCACTAAATCGGTTAACTTCAAATATCTCTTGATGACTTTAATTTGTACTTAGACTAATTTATGGATAATCCTAACATTTTTCCTTGTGTCTGTAGGCCTCAGTGCTTGATCATGAAACTTTTCTTCGATATCTGGATGAGATGAACCAGCTTGAAGTGAGGTCCGAGGGCTTACCCAGAAGAGAAATACTTACAAACTTATCAGCGAGCAGCGTGAAGGGGAGGCTAAGAGCCTCTGAGCTGAGCTAGAGGTGGCTCTGAAGGAGCACGCCGACATGATCGAGAAGGTAAAAATATTTGAAGTTAGTGACGATGAGCTAGACTCACTGACTAATGAACGGAATCCGCAGGTCTAACAGAAGATTGATCAGATTGACCAGCTCCGAGCTGAGATGGATGCAGTCAAGGATAAGACCGAAGAATGGAGAGACGAAATGGACGGCTTGGCCTCGAAAAAAGAGACCGCCCAAGCGCAGCTGACATCGGCTGAGGTCCAGCTTCAAGAAGCAAAGGAAAAGGCCGAGGTGCGGGCCCAAAAGGTTGAGGAGCTCCAGTTTTAGCTAAGCTCGACTGTCTCTGATCGAGCAACTTTTGCCAAGGAGCTTGAAACGGCCAAGTCAAGTGGTTGTGGTGGTCAAAGTCGATGTCGACGAGATGGTGGCCCAATATAAGGCCGATGCCGAGGCAGCCCAGGATCGAACGAAGGATAGGGAGGCCCTTGAGGAAATTCATTCTCGGGGTTTCGACTTGTCGGCCAAAATTGAGAGTACGAAGGGGATCGAAGTCGAGGCCAAGAAGTTGGATTATCCGTAGGATGAAGAAGACTCCGAGGGTTCGAGCAGATCCGAGGGTGGAGGAGACTCTGAAGACCCAGGCCACGAGGTGGGCTCCGGTGAAGATCGGGTCGCTTAAGTGCCTTGTACATTTTCCTTTATTTATTGTGTTTTTGTACTTTCGTACTTTTTGTCAAGGCCGTTTGGCCTTTGTAAAGACTATATGTATATATAATACAAGGCTCTTCTAAATTTGTTTCCTTTGCTTTATTCTTTATGTTTGCAAAGATCGAAATGCCTTAGCATGAAATAGTTAGGTCATGTTCGGAGGTCCAAACAGGCCTTGTCTTTGATATTATTATGTTTACGGCATCATGGGGGTTCAGTATGATCGGAAACTTTTCCCCAAAGTACTTATAACTTTTTTAGATTATAGGTTTCCGAGAGTATCCTTAAGAACCGGTTAAGAAATTTTGAAGGCCTTGTTTTTTTGTTACGAGTCTCGGATGTATCTGAACCGTCTTAATATGGCCGTAGCTTTTTTAGTTCGGGTGTTGCCTAGTGGGCTTGTTACCCCGAGTTATCCGGGCTTGCCTAAGATAATAGTCCCCGACTGGGGATGGTCGTAGCTTTTCAGGTCTGCCTAATAGGTCTTGTGCCCCCGGGCTTTGATAGCCGGGTCGTCCAAGTTTATCTTTGGACGACAGTCCCCGAGTGAGATCGATTCTTTCAACTCAGATAAAGGCGGCCCTTTGGCTCGATATTTTAGGGGGTCGAATGTAGGAAATTCCTTAAGAGAAAAAGATTTTTAAGGGACAAAACATTTATCTGCAAGGTAGAAACTTCCTTTCATTTATGTGCGTAATATATACGATTACACGAGTGTACAAGCTTTATGTCAGGGCTCGAGCAGTCTATGTGGTCACGGTTCATTTGATTGTTTGGCCCTTATAGTAGATCCTATCGATCGAGCAGAGACTATTTGGTCACAAAGTTTCTTTCCTTACTAAAGTCATTGTCCGAGGGTGATGCCCCCAGTGTTTGGCCCTTACAGTAGATCCTAGTTCCTGCCTTGTAAGATTAGTAGTCCTAAACACCCTCCAGGACTTATAGTATGGGACGGGTAATGGCACGCAATAATCATTCGTAACCAACACACGCATTTTTTAATAACCTTTACGGGTTGGGAAGGGTAGAATACGGATATGATGACCGGTGCGCTAATACCACGTGTAGCCGCCTCTTCGAGGTGTGACATACCGGGTATTGCATTGAAGTGATCTGTATTACTTTAAACCTAGGACAATTCTTTTCAAAATGTTTATTCTAACGTTATTCAAAACCCTTTAAAAAAATTCATACTTGTTTGAAATCCCCTCTTATATGAACCTTACTTGTTACTTGTTCACTGTCCAAATTCACAAAACTTATTGGCTGGGACCCACAGTTGTCGATCTTTAGGGGTTCCTAACACCTTCCCCTTAGGATAATTTCAAGCCCTTACCCAATCTCTGGTAACGCGAACTAGTTCATGAGTTATCAACTCTAGGTGCCCTAACGCACCATAAAATCGTTAGGTGGCGACTCTTCCTTAAACCCTTTCTTTTAAGGAGTTGTCCAAAATGTCATAAACCCGATCTCTCCGTACCTAACTCGTGCGATATAAAAAGGGGGCGCGACAGCCATACTAATAGAACTATTGTTATCACAGAAGATAGGAATGCATCCAACTTCTATACCAAAATCCATCAAGTGTTGTTTAATCCATAGTAACTGAGCACAACATGAGGCTGCAACCACATACTCAGCCTCAGCAGTAGATAGAGCTACTGAATTTTGTTTCTTAGTGGCCCAAGACACAAGACATGAGCCCAAAAATTGTGCCATACCTGAGGTGCTCTTTCTATCTACCAAGAAGCCTGCATAGTCAGCATCAGCATATCCCACAAGATCAAAATTACTACCTTTAGGGTACCAAAGATATAGGTCAGTGCTGCCTTTTAGATATCTCAAGATTCTCTTCACTGCAGTTAAATGGGATTCCTTTGGATTAGCCTGAAATCTTGTAGCCCTACACTGAAAACAATGTCAGGTCTACTGGCAGTAAGATACAACAATGACCCAATAATCCCTCTATACAACTTTTGATCAACATATGAACCAGGTTCATTTACATCTAGTTTTGTGGTTGTTGCAATGGGAGTGTCAATTTCTTTTGAGTCTTCCATCTTAAATCTTTTGAGCAACTCTTTCACATATTTTTGCTGATGGATCATAGTTCCATTTGAATTTTGTTTATTTTGTAAGCCTAAAAAGAAATTAAGCTCACCCATCATGCTCATTTCAAATTCACTCCCCATTAGTTTAGCAAATTCTTTACTTAGTTTTTCAGAAGTTGCCCCAAATATTATGTCATCTACATATATATGTACTACCAAGAGATCCTTACCTTTTTCCTTCAAGAACAAGGTTCTGTCAATTTTACCTCTCATGTAGTCATGCTTAAGCAAGAAATTAGATAGTCGTTCATACCATGCTCTTAGTGCTTGCTTGAGTCCATACAATGCCTTGCCAAGTTTGTACACATGATCTGGATTCTCCTTGCTTTCAAACCCCGGAGGTTGCTTGACAAATACTTCTTATTTTAGGTAGCCATTCAGAAAAGCACTCTTGACATCCATCTTGTGAAGGATGAATTCCATGTAAGCATCAAATGCTATGAGGAGCCTGATTGCCTCCAACCTTGCCACAGGAGCAAAAGTTTCATCATAGTTTATGCCTTCCTCTTGACTATATCCTTGGACCACCAATCCTGCCTTGTTTCTTGTAACTGTTCCATCTTCATCAAGTTTGTTTCTGAAGATCCACATTGTGCCAATCACTGATCTATCTAGTGGTCTAGGTACCATATGCCAAACTTGACTTCTTTCAAATAGATTGAGTTCTTCTTGCATGGCATTTACCCAGTCTACATCTTGCAAGGCTTCAGCAATATTTTTGGGTTCGATCAAGGATAGGAAAGCATCAAAAGCACACAGATTTTTCAGAGAGGATCTGGTTTTGATTCCAGATGTTAGATCAGTTATGATGTTCTCAATGGGGTGAGAAATTTGATATCTGTGTGGTTTTACAACCATTTGGTCATAACTTGATGATCTTATAGTGCCTTGTTGTTGTGAAACAGGATTAGGGACATGTTCCAATGAGGTTTGTTGTTGAGTTCCCCCTGTCAGGTTGCTCAGGGTAGATGGACCTTTTCCATCAAATGTTCCTTCTTCCAATGTTGCTCCAATTTGGTCTGAGTTTCTGACCAGCCCAATTTCTTCATCTTCTTGTTCCTGTCTTTCAGAAAGAATGTTAGTTTCATAAAAAACAACATGCACACTTTCTTCAACACACATAGTTCTTTTGTTATACACTTTATAAGCCTTACTATGTGAGAAATATCCCAAGAATACTCCCCCATTACTTCTGGGATCAAACTTACCTAGGGAGTCTTTGCCATTGTTGTGCACAAAGCACTTACAGCCAAAAGCCCTAAGATGGAATATATTGGGCTTTCTCCCTTTAAGTAACTAATAGGGAGTCTTCTCTACAAGTGGTCTAGTCATGCACCTGTTTATGATGTAGCATGCAGTGTTTATTGCTGCTGTCCAGAAGCTATGAGGTAGTTTACTAGAAAGAAGCATAATTCTAGCCATATCTTCAAGTGTCATGTTCTTTCTTTCAACCACTCCATTTTGTTGTGGAGTTCTTGGGGCATAAAAGTTATGATCTATGCCATGTTCATCACAAAATTCAGAAAATTTTGTATTTTCAAATTCAGTGCCATGATCAGACCTTATTGATGCAAGTTGATTTCCTAACTGTTTCTGGGTTTTTCTAACAAAAGAAGTAAACATATCAAATGCTTCATATTTAGATGTAAGGAACAATGTCCAGGTAAATCTAGAGTAGTCATCAACAAGTACCATTACGTATCTCTTACCACCTCTGCTTAATGTTCTCATAGGATCGCATAGAACCATATGGACCAGTTCCAATGACCTGGTGGTACTTATCACTTTCTTGCTTTTGAAAGAAGACCTTACCTGCTTCCCCCTTGCACAAGCCTCAAAAACTTTGTCTTCCTTGAACTTAATGTTAGGGAGACCTATCACCAAGTCCTTGGAGACTAATTTGTTGAGTTGATTTAGGCTTGCATGTCCAAGTCTTTTGTGCCAAAGGAGGGGATCATTGTCCAACACACTCAAGCAAGTTAATTCGTTTTCTGATAGTGTGGACAGGTCAATGATATAGATATTATTCACTCTTTTTCCCTGCAAAATAATCTTGTCAGTGATAAGATTAATCACAAAGCATTTTGTAGAAGTGAATGCAACCAGGTTACCTCTGTCACGCAGTTGTGACACACTAATCGGGCTATATTTCAAGCCATCTATCAAGTAAACGTTCTCAATGGAACGTGTGTAATCCTTACCTACCTTACCAACCCCAATGATTTCACCTTTATTCCCATTTCCAAAGGAGAAATTTCCTCCTTTGAGGTTCTCAAGTAAAAGGAATTGTTCCTTGTTGCCCGTCATGTGTTTTGAGCAGCCACTATCCATGTACCATATTTGAATACTCCCTTTCACTTGAACCTACAAAAGAAAATCATGGGTTAGTCTTAGGAACCCAAACTAGTTTGGGTCCCTTTCTATGAGAAAAATGATGAATTAAGTTCCTTCTGGCCCAATTTGGTAGCCAATTTTTCTTTCGAACAAACTTTTATTCTTTTGACTGGCCTGCTCTTTTGCATTGCATTCAATTTTGTAGTGACCAGTCTTACCACAGTGGGTGCAAATTTTGTTCTCAAGAAGTGTGAGGTACTTGATTTTGGGATCCCATTTAGGTAGTTGACTCCCAAAGCCAAGTCCTCTTCTGTTGCTACTGTGATTTTCTTGTAGCCATGTCAAGGCGTCAGAAGATTTATTACATTTTCATGTTCGGTCCAATTCATGTTTGACCTTACCAAGTTCCTCCTTCAACACTCTTATCTGTTCATCTTTCTTATACAACTTATCCTTTAGTCTGCCTACATTTTCTTATAACATGAGTTGAGAGTTGTCAGCTGTCTTCTTACTAGTTCCTAGTTTCAGTTTTAAATTTTCAGATTTTAACTCTAGGACCTTAGTTTCAAGTGGATGAACCTTGTTCTTCAAGGTAGTGTTTTCATTTACAGATTCACTTACTTTGAGCTCCAGGTTCTTACACTTTGCTTTTAACATTACACACTCCTTAGACAACTGTTCTTTTTCTATATTTATTTCTTCAGAATCGTCAATGAAGTCAAGTAACAATTCAGAGAGTTTTTCTTTAGATAGGAACTTAATTTTGTTTTTGAGATGAGACATACTTACCTCTGATTCTTCACATGATTCCTCATCTGATTCACAATTGCCATAAGTTCTTTTTCATCTCCATCTTCATCATCTGATTCTTCATCTGAGCTTTCTCCCTAAGCAGCAACCATAACTTTCATTGATATTTTGTTTTTCTTAGGATGAACTAGTTCCTTCTCCCTATTCCTTCGTTCAGATCTTTCCTTTTTCCATTCCACTTCCCACTGAGGACAGTTCTTGATGTGATGATCAGTTTTTTCACATTTGTAGCATCCCTCGATTGTGGGATCTTCTGGAGCCTTTGCCTTGTTGTAGTTTCCACCTCTTGAGATGCCCTTTTTCCTAATGAGATAGTTTCTGAATTCCTTGGTGATCATGGCCATCTCATCTTCCTCCAGATCTGCTCCCTCAGTGATTCTCAATGCCATACTTCTTTCCTTCTTTGGAGCATCCATCTTCATTGTCTGCCTTCTAAGTTCATAGCAGTGAGATTACCAATTAGCTCATCCAACCTGAGGGTTGCCATGTTCTTGGATTTCTGAATAGCAGTGATCTTGCTTTCCCAGGAGATTGGCAAAACCCTTGTCAAAATCTTTTCAACCTTGTCTTCTTCAAGAATATTCCTTCCAAGAAATTTTAGTTCATTTGTTAGAGTAGTGAACCTAGGGTACATCTCTTGTATGGTCTCTCCTTCCTTCATAGAAAAATTCTCATATTGAGAATATAGTAATGTACCTCTGGATCTTTTCACTTGTGCAGTCCCTTCATGAGCCACTTGCAGAGTGTCCCAAATTTCCTTGGCAGTGGTGCAACTTTGGATCCTGTTGTACTCATCTGTGCCAAGTCCACACACAAGCCACTTCTTTGCTTTGGCATTCTTTTCCCATTTTCTCAAATCTTCAGCAGTGCAGTCAGCTCTATTTTTGGGCACTTCTACTCTTTCAGCAGTCTTTTTCATGGTGGCCAGAGGGCCGTCAATGACTATGTCACATAGTTCATAGTCTTCCCCAATT
Source organism: Nicotiana undulata (assembly GCA_005239495.1). NCBI lineage: Eukaryota > Viridiplantae > Streptophyta > Magnoliopsida > Solanales > Solanaceae > Nicotiana > Nicotiana undulata. The sequence goes on from ML277543.1 coordinate 37,553, forward strand.
AAGTGATCCTTCATCATGTTCTTCCACCAGGAGTAGTACATGACATTGAAGAGTGGTGGCCTAGCAGTTGATTGTCCTTCCCAATTCCCAGGTGGTGCACTCATATTGATCTTTTCCTAAGGGATTAGCCTCTTCAAGGATAACCTGCTCTGATACCAATTGATGTTCTAAACGTCAATACCACACAAGAAGGGGGGGAGATTTTTGTGGTGTCCAATTTTCGCGTGCAGTAGTTATAGAAGGACCAGGTTCTTCTATGTGTTCCAACTCCCACAGTTTGCGGAATAATAATTGCAGAAATAAAAGAACACAATAATTTTACGTGGAAAACACCTGTCTCAAGAGGTGAAAAAACCACGACCTACTTCCCAGTAGGATTTTCCCAAACTCTTCACTAAATCAATGAGCCAAACAACATTTACAAAATAAACTCTTTTGTAAACCTAAGGACTAACTCTAATCCCCTTGTGGCAAACTAGCCTCTAGCTATTTGCGACAAGCTTCAAGTTAACTCTAACTTGAACACTCAGTACCTGTTAGAATTGCTTCTAGATAAAGCTGAAAGGTACAATTTGTAATCACTTACTACAAATAAACTAGACTAAAAGACAATAGATGGAACTGGTTCTTCTAGCTGGTTCAAGTAGCTTCAGAGTCTCACACTCAAATCTTACACGAACTGTTTGCAAAATTGCTTTGGTAATTTTTCTCTCAATTCTTGTTTTGCTTCTGCGTTTGTGCGTGCCTGAACAATAAGAACACTGAACAATATATAGGATTAGTAGACAAAGAGATTCACTAGAATTGGGATGCTACTCCTCCTTGGTGGAAGAGTTCTAGTTAATCTCAACTCCCTAGATCCTCCTATATCTTAATTATATCATATCAATTTGCAACCTTTTCGATCAGGAGATATCTCTTTACATCACTGATTGTGTTTATCTCCTTCTTGTGCACCTCACGTGCCATTAACTCTACATGTGTCTATGTCTCCAGTGATGGACATGGTTCAACTCTGAGTTCCTTTGTCAATCTTCAAAACCATTCAACTTCTTGATCCAACATGACTGCCCCCCGAGTTGAACTCGTCGTCCTCAGTCGACGATCCCAAGTTAGCAAGGGCATCAACCTCACTATTTTGATCCTGGGGTATGTGTTGTAAAGTCCACCCCTTGAACCGATTTAATGTTACCTGCAACTTATCCAGGTACCTTTGCATTTGTTCTTTTCTGACCTCGAACGTCCCATTAACTTGGTTCACCATGAGGAGGGAGTCTCACTTAGCTTCGATCACCTCCGCCCCAAGTTTTTGGCTAGTTTGAGACCTGCAATCATGGCCTCATATTCGGCCTCGTTGTTAGTCAATTTTACAGTTCTAATAGATTATCTAACTACATTGCATGTTGGTGGCTTTAATACGATGCCAAGTTCAGACCTTTTTGCATTTGAGGCGCCATCTATAAAGAGGGTCCAGATTCCTGAAGACATCCTTGAGTTCACCAACAACTCTTTTTCGACCTCGGACCGCCATCAAATCTCAAGTCTGCCAAAATTTGAGATTTGATGGCGGTCCGGGGTCGATATTCAATATCGTACCCTCTGATCTCCATGTCCCATTTGGCCAATCGTCCCGAGAGCTCTGGTTTATGCATTATATTTCGCAATGGGTAAGTAGCCACAAAACATATGAGATGACATTGAATATATGATTACAGCTTCTTAGAGGCGCTTAGCAAAGTGAACGCCAATTTTTCTAGGTGAGGTATCTAGTTTCAGCCTCACCTAGAGTCCTGTTAATAAATTGGAAATTGCACACCTTGATCTTCCCAGACCAGAACTCCACTTACCGCTACTTCTGATACCGCTAAGTATAGGTATAATTTCTCATCTATCTTCGGAACATGAAGCATAAGTGGGATCGATAGATACCGCTCGAGTTCCTCCAAGACCCTTTGGCACTCTGGTGTCCATGAGAAGTTATTCTTCTTCTTCTTCAATAGTGAGAAGAATCGGTGGCTCTTGTCAGAGGAACTCGAGATGAATCGCCCCAAGGCGGCTATGCATCCGGTTAATCTTTGCACGACCTTCACGTTGTCCACAATCCTGATATAATTCGATATCTTTGATCTTGTCGGGGTTAATCTCGATTCCCCAATTGGATACCATAAATCCGAGGAATTTACCAGATCCGACTCTGAATGCATATTTCTCCGGGTTCAGCTTCATATTGTACTTCTTCAATATGCTAAAGGTTTCTTGCAAATGTTTCAAATAGTCCTCTGCTTGCAGGTACTTAACCAACATATCGTCAATGTAAACCTCTATTGATATTCCTATTTGTTCCTCAAACATCCGGTTCACTAGGCGTTGGTAAGTGGAGCCGATATTTTTTAATTCAAATGGCATCACATTATAGCAATAGGTGTCGTACTTAGTGATGAAGGAGGTTTTTTCCTAATCGCCTGGGTTCATCCGTATTTGGTTGAACCCGGAGTAGGCGTCGAGAAAACTGAGGATCTCGTGGCAGACCACAGTATCGATCATGTGATCGATATTCGGCAGAGTGTCAGTTTAAAAAAGTGGTGGCCGGTTTGTGGCCTTGAGTCCTGGGCAGCTTGGCTTTTGCTCAATCATCCTGAGTCGGTTTAAAGAGACGTTTGCTCTGCATCAACCCTGATTGTTCCACACCCAGTACCCTTTGTATTTGTGGCTCAGTCAGACTTATCCCAACAGGAGATCTTTGCTTAGGCGACCTTTTCTGATATCTTGAATGGCTTCTTGCCTTTTGGAGCAATTTGATTGTCAAAGGGAATCACCAGTTATCTTTGCTTGTGCCAAGTAGGCTGACAAGGGTATTTTGGGGGGAAGTCTCTGCATGAATCATCAATGCATGTTGGCTGTAACCTTGAATTGCTGGCCAAATTCACTTTGTGCAACTGAAAAGCTGGTAACATATTTTAAAATCTTTTCTTGCTCGTTTTGACAAGCACTGACTCAGAGTGAATGACACAATGATGCAAAGAAACAAGTATTAATAAGAAATTCCCCTGTCGGAAGAACAGAAGGAAGAGAGTTTTTTTTTCTTTTTTATTTTATTTTGCGGTAACTAGCCTGAATGATCATGACATGCATTTTGGACTTAATGGTTGATCTATCAAACTGACCAAATCTTTCCTTTTATCGTTCTTATGACTTTGAAGTCGGGCTTGTTCGTGCCAATCCTTCGCATCAGCTTCACGACTCACTTTCGACTAGTGGTGCCATGAGGGGTTTTCACCAACAAGTCTCTCTCATTTATTTTTCTCTACTTACCGGCGCCTTACAGTGCCCGTGAGGGTTTTCACTATTAAGACTCTCTCATTTCCTCTTTTTTTCTTTTTTTTTTCTTTTGCTTTCTTGTGTGATCAACCTAACAATGTTCTTGTCATGTGACAACTGTTGCTCATTCCATGCTTTCATGGGCGAGCAACTGACAGTGTTCTATGTCGCGTGACAATCGTTGCTCATTGCATGTTTCTCTTAGCATTCTTGAAGGCATATCGGGAGGTCTTTATTTGGAAGGTTTGTTTTAGGGTTGGAAAGGAGGGTTGGCATGAAGGCCTAAAGTAGACTCAAATGAGGGGTTATAGACTTACAACTCTTGGAATCGACTCTTTTAAAAGTGGAATAAAATTTCTGCCCCAGTTTTAGCTACTGGGGATTTTTCTTTTGGACTTTTTTTCCCCTCTTATTTGGTTGGACTGAACCGTGTAAGGCTGCCTACGTATCCTTTTTTTTTAAAGGAATCAAGTCTAACGTAGTTCGAACATCTGACCTAACTATATATTTTTTCTTTCTTTCTTTTCTTTGTCTTTTCCTTTTTTTTTCATTTTTCTTTCTTTCTACTTTTTTCTCTCTTCTTTTTTTTTCTCAATATAAATTGCCCAAGCTTTTATTTTATGAGGGCATGAACTTTGATTGTTCTTTTTTTCTTGTATTTTTTTCACTTGAACTATCTAAGATTTTCCCCAGTTTGTACTCTTGGGGCATGGACTTTTCTCATTATTATTTTTTTGACTCTTGACTCTAAACTTGATTCCAAAAGAGGGTGGTCAAAGAAAATAACATAGGCTCAAAAGGGGTAACAAAGGGTATAAAGTATTTGGATAGCAGAAAAAGGGCCTCCTAGCCTCGAGAATGCCAATCATGTAAACCCTTCAAAATCACGACATTGATGGACATGTTGCTTTCTGGGTCTTTTTCAGTGTAAAGCTGTATTAGCAATACTTTTCTCGCAGTGAATGACCCTTGTCAATTTAAGTGAATTTTTCTTGGGTTTTGTCTTGATGTAGAAGATGCATTTTGCCACTAAACTGACCCATTTCAAGTTGTCTGGAATACACCTTCTTTTGAAAACACCTTTTATCTCTTAGTGCTAAACAGACTTCAATTTGTCCGATCATCCTTAAGCCCGATCTTCTTAATGATTCAAAAGGTAGAGATCTTTAATTTCCATGAGCATGACTACTTTAGTTCCATATAAACTTGGCTCATGCTTATTTTCCAAACGTTTCATGTCTTTATTCATTTACAAAAGTGTCTCTTTCTCACTTATCTCATTCAAGCTTAAATTAATTTTCTAAGATCAGGCCAAAATTTTCGCATGCATGTCATGTCACTAGAACTAGTGTGAAGAACTATGCACAAAATGGACACAAAAGGATTGACTATTTTTTTTTTTTGGAATAAAGGATGGAAGGGTCTGATAGCACAAAAAGAAGAAGAAAAGACGACAAAATAAGCTACCATGGCCAAAAGAGCAGTGACTTTCCAGTTACTAAGCGGCATCTAGCCACAAACTTGCACATTAGCCTTACTATGCCATTCGACCATTTTTATTGTTATGAATTCAGCGCTCAAATCTTGACTTTTGATCAAATTGTTCCCCATTTTGGCTGTCGGATTTCAGGATTGACAACATGGAAATTTTCACAGTAACTGATTTTCCAAAGAACTTGGACGACTTCTCGTGTCTCCCCATCATCAAATCATCCCGAGCAGGTCATGTTCTATTGCTCAAATCGGATAAAGTCAACCCCACATTTGCCTCCATTTTTAATTTTCACTGTCAACTCGCCTACTTGCGTTTTCGTAACTTTGGATCAACGACAGTGATGCTTGTTCCATTGCAAACCAACAAACCGACCACCTTTAATTGGTTTTTATTTCAAAAAAAAAACAAGCATGTTAGAATAATCACTCTTTTTTTTTCTTTTCTCTCATTTTTTCGCTCTTTGTTTTTCTCAGTTATTTTTGTCACTCTTTTTGTTTATTCTCTCTCCTCTTTTTTTCACTTTCTTTTTTTCTCTCTCTCTTTTTAATTTTTTTTTTGCCTATGATCGAATCCGATGAGGATTGCCTACGTATCATGACGCCGCATGAATCAGATCTTGCGTAGTTCGGGAAGATTGGGAATAAAGTAAATAACCTGACTCTTTCTTTTTTTGAATTTGTATTTTTCTTTAAACAAAGACTTACAAGGAAGAAAGGAAATATTTTTCGGATTTAGATTTCTTTTTTATTTTTTTGGAATTTCGAAACAAAAACTTCTAAATAAGAAAGAATTTTTTTTTTTGGATTTTTGGACTATTATTTGGAATTTATGAAAGAAATACTTCTATAAGAAAAAGGAAATATTTTTGAATCTTGAATTTTTTTTTTCAATTTTTCGAAAGAAAAATGAAAATATTTTTGGATTTTATATTTTAGTTTTTTTTATTTGTTTTTTTAAAAATTTTTGAAAGAAAGACTTCTAAAGAAGAAAGAAAATATTTTTTTTTTTTTGACTTTTTTGGAAAAGGACTCCTAAAAAAAGGTAGAATGTTTTTTTTTGGATTTTGATTTGATTTTCTTTTCGAATGAAAGACTTCTAAAATGAAAGAAAATATTCTGGTTTTAAATTTTTATTATTTGGATTTTTTTTAAGGAAAGACTTCTAAAGAAGTAATTAAAGGAATTATTTTTTGGAATTTCTTGAAAATTGGGGGTCTTAAAGAAAGACTTTTTTAAAGGAGGAAAGAAAGGAAAATATTTTTGGATTGTTTTAAAATTGAGGTCTCAAAGAAAGACTTTCCATAAGAGGAAGTAAAGGAAAATATATATTTTTTGGATTTTCGTTTTTGAAAATTGTGAAAAATGAAAAGGTAAAAAATATTTTTTTGGGATTATGATTTCATTTGTTTTATTTTTCTAACGAAAGACTTCTACGAAGAAAAATGTTTTTTGGGTTTTTAAAAAAAATCTTATTACTTGATTTGAAATTTTCTTAAAAAAAAGACTTCTAACGAAGGAACTAAAGGAAAATAATTTTGAATTTTTTAAAAATAGGGGCCGGAACCGATGAGGTTTGCCTACGTATCTCACATCCGGTGAGAATCAGACCCGCATAGTTCGGCCAGCTTTGACGGAACCGAGGAGACATGACTTTTTGAAAACATTCACTTATTTTCCATCTTTTTCTTTTTTTTTAATCAAAACTTTTGGTAGAGTTTCGACGCATTTTTAAATATCGGAGTTTTCAAAAATCGGATAAATTTTCTATCCTATCTCACTCTTGGGTTTTCTGCTATTTCTTTTTCTTTAGCCGGTCAACAAATAAACCGAAACAAATAATGTACACATAGCAGGTAAGATGCATCAGGATGGTCTTTTATTTCGGGTTCACCTGTCCTAGACGGACCCAACCCCTGTGTTGAATCCCCTAAGTCAAAATGCACGTGATGCAAACAAGCACACCTACTAGGGATCCGGCATGATGCTATGTTATTCTAAGTTTAAATCCTGGGGTTTTGCAACTTGTCCGTACCTCGTTCTAAAATTTGGATATGACTCTAACATAAAAGAAGTCACACGAAGTGCACACTTCCCAGATGATTTAGAAGACTCAGAGAGAAGAGGGTTTCGACACAATTTATATACAGTTCACATAATTTCAAAGCGGCAAAATGCAGCATTTAGCACATTAGGTTCAAACATGTAAAAATCAGATAATAAAGCCAGATATAACAGTTTATTCTAAGCTCGAATTCTTGAATATTGAACCAAAGATTATGGGTTCTTAGTCCCCAACAGAGTCGCCAAAGTTGTCACACCTCCTTTTTCACTACCCAATTTAATGAAGGGGTAATAAAGGAGTTTTTCCACTTTAAGTGACATTATTCGGATTTGGGATTTATTTATTATTTCAGAGTCGCCACCCGGATTTTTGACGATGTTCCGGGACACCGTTTATTTTAAAAATTCCAAACCGAGGAAATTTAGACTTTGTTTTAAATTGTCTGCGACCAGAAATCTGAGTAAGGAAATCTGTTAACCCGGGAGAAGGTGTTAGGCATTCCCGAGTTCCGTGGTTCTAGCACGGTCGCTTACTATTAATATTTGGCCTAAATTATCTAATTGATTACGTGTTTTAAAACCTTTTGTGCATTATTGCTTTTGACCGCTTTTAGTATTTATGGAGTTATCTTGAAACAAGTCACGATGGCGTGCACTTGTTTGTTTTGGACATGTTATAACTGCGCCACATGAAATGCACCCGCAATTACAACATGTGATTTTTATTATTGTTTTGAGTTAGAGTCTGGGACATGAGTTGCCACACCCGAGTGTAGATTTTATAGCCATGAATATGGTCACGACGATTAAAATACCTATTTTGAGGCGATCTTCGATTATTCTCTGAATCTTGGAATTTTTACCTAAAGAGGTATTTTTTAGCTTACGGGATGTGTATATAAACCAGTTCGGATATTTATGGATTTATCTTTAGGACAAGTCACGATGGAGTGCACTTGTTGTTTTTGAACACATCGCAATCACGTCAGATGAAATGCACCCCTGATTGCTACGTGTGATTTTATTAATGTTCGAAGCGAGAGTCGGGGGCACGAGTTGCCACGCCCGAATGTAGATTATATAATCGTGGCTATGATTATAATGATTTAATTGCTTATTTCCTAAATTTAAGAATCAATGTATGACCATAAGACATGAATAACGGAAATATTGTAAATCAAAAAAATATTATAGCTAATGGTAATTATCTTGGAGAAACCAATTATTAAAGAATAAAATGCCGACGACTCGTTTCGAGCCAGATTGATTATCTTAATTCTCTTTTAAAATTTTTAACATAATCCACATCATATTAATTGTAGCCATGATATTCCATTTGAGATAGACTCAAACTCATTGAAATAAAGAAAGAAGAAACAGATCTGTGGCCCATAAGCTATTAATCAATATAGAATTTAATAACAACTAAAGCATTTAGAACAATCACTAAAACTGTCTCCAAGATTTATCATGCTCTAATGTCAACCGGAAAAAAAAACTCTTTGTCACAATTCAAATATCAAAGCAGTCATTTCATGCCAAACACAAAAACATATATAGCTAGACTATAACTCTTCGGTTAATAACCCAATGATTCACGCCTTAAAAAAAGAAAGAAAATAGGAAGAAGAATGGACCGTTGTATTAAATGAGTCTGAAGTTAAAATAAACTTACATCTGTATGAGCCAAACAAGTGCAAAGACCACAGCTAGTTGAAGCTCAGCAGCACAACTCCAACAGTAAACAACAAGTAAATGGGTTACAAAATCCCGCGAAAGAACACCACCAAACGCACACACTTCACACAATAACTCAAAGAAGAAAATGTCCCTTAACTGTAGACGGATGATTAATCTCCGATTTGTGATTGGCATTATAAGAACACTATGAATCAGTTTATTTTTTCTTCATAAGCTTTCTGCCAATACCTTCTTTGTTTCTTCGATTTGGTTACTAATCATGCATCTTTAAGACGTTGTCATTCCTCAACGTCCAGACCAGTTCTAGCTTCTTCTGCTTTTTCTACATTTACGCGGTTGTGTGTTTTTTGGTTGATTTTTGGGAAAAAGGGGTGAGGTCCGTCGTTTATGTTCATGGGGGGGGGGGGGGGGGGGGGGGGATCAGCGTCAGAGTTCTAAGGGGATTAGGGGTCTCCTCTATTTTTTTTCTATTTGTTTTTTGTGAGTAGTATGAGAAATTGATAAGATTAAGAGGAAAGGGGGGTCTGATTAGAGGAGATGAAGCAAGGGGCGCCGCTGGGTTTTTTTCCTTTTTTTCGAGGGAGAGGTCTAATGTGTAGTATTTAAGAAGAAGGAGTATATATTTTAGGGTTAGGTTAGTGGGTATTGGGCTAAGGGGAATGGGCTTTTGAAATTGGTCCAAAGACCAGAAAATGGACTTTACAACCCAAAAATTTACTCTTCCTTTTAAAAATGATACAAAATTTATAATTCTAAAATATTAATTAAAATTTAATTAATTAAATATTAAAATAAACTCATTTTTTTAATTTTTTTAATTTTTGTACTTAAAATAAAGTAAAAGAGTTAAAACTAGCTAAAATGACGATATTAGGCCTAAACTAAATATTAAACGCTAAAATGTATAAAATCTCTGGGAGGGTAAAAAATTACACGTCTACAGTCCCCAACTGACAACTTAAGGGCAACATATGTATAAACAAATCCGGCTTAGACTAAGTTAATACTTAGTTTTTTGTTGTAATATATCAATATTAATATTAGCATGACTTTTGACTTCTTTGAGTTTTTGTTTTACTCTCAAGTCTTTGCATGCTTTCTTTTGAGGTTTTTGGTTTACCTCTTAGTTTTTGACTTTGCATTAAAAAAAAATCTTAGATTTATCGTACCTTTTCGTAATAGGTACGATTTATAAAAGAGGGCCATTTTTTTATCGACACTTAATGAAGAAGACGTCTCAACTTCATAATGCTGAAAATATACAAAAGAGAGATAGGAATTTCACATGTTTTACTTAGAAATGTTTTGAAGAAAGTATTTGTATTATTTCGAACTTTCGTAACATTTTATATATGTTTGTGTATCGTCTATAACTCTTTTGTAACTGTTTTTCTTACAACAGGTTTGGTATGAGCTTGTACTCGTAACTATTTTTCTTTTGCAGCAGTTTTTTCGAATTAATACAAGGGTATAATTGTTTTCATTTATAACAGTTTTTTGAATAAATACAAGGGTGTGAATTTTTACCCATAACTGTTTTTGTTTACAACAGTTTTGAATAAATATAAAGGTATGAATTTTTACCCATAAATATTTTTGTTTTACAACAGTTTTTGAATAAATATAAGGGTAATGCTTTTCCATCCGTAATTGTTTTCATTTACAATAGTTTTTGAATAAATATAAGGATGTGCATTTTTACTCGTAACTAATATTCTGGCTTTAACCTAAACATTCGTTTACATTTACGAATATTTTTTTTCTGAATCAAGCTTTGTAATTTTGTCTTTGGCTCTTTGATTTTGCTCATAGTACTTGACTTGTTGGGAAGATGGATCTTCAGGCTTTAGCTTTGACTTTTTTTATAGTCTTCTTTGCTTCTTCTTTGCCTTCCATACAATATAGTCCCCCAAGTGTTTGAGCTTTGAAGAATGAAATCTCGAGCACTTGACTATTCCTTCCTTGTGGTCCTTTTCCTGAAAAAGGAAAAACATATGGGACTCGAAGGTATATAGTTTAGATGATGTCTGATTAACCCTTTAAAACGTCCAACAGAAAGTTGTAACCCTAGACCGGGAATTCAGTTACTTCCTCCTATATATGCATGTTTAATATCATCAACTGGTGATGTGTTAGCTTTTTTCCTATCATCTAAAACGGTTAGTATAATTTTAACTGTAAAATCGAACGTAATGATACCTAGCCGGAGGTATTCCTTTTACTTAGAAGTAATACTTCTTCAAATGAACAACATTTCAGCTGGTTGGTAAAATTCTGACGTCCATAGTCTCCAGCTCATAAGCGCCTTTTCCAGCAATGACACAGACTTTGTAAGGTCCTTCCCAATTTGGATTTAGCTTTCCTGCATCGGCTTCCTTTGTCGATCGAAAGACTTTTTTAATAACGAAGTCCCCGATTTTAAAATATTTGAGGTGAGCTTTTCTGTTGTAATATCGCTCTATTATCTGTTTTTGGATTGTCATACGTATTAATGCAGCTTCTCTCCTTTGCTCGAGCAAATCCAGATTTGTTCTCAACTCATCATCGTTTGTCTCTTCCGTTGATGTTGTGAATCTCGTGCTTGGTTCGCCGATTTCCACTGGTATTAAAGCTTCTGAACCATAAACAAGCGCGAATGGAGTTTCTCCCGTGGCTGTTTTTGCAGTAGTTCTGTAGGCCCATAATACTGCCGGTAGCTCGTCAGGCCAGTTTTCCTTGGTTTTTTCCAACCGTTTCTGTAAGTTGTTGGCAATGATTTTGTTTGTTGACTTGGCTTGCTCATTAGCCACGGGGTGATATGGTGATGAAGTGATTCGTTTGATTTGCCAGCTTTCGAAGAATTTTGTGATTCGTGAGGCTATAAATTGCGGGTCATTGTCACATACGATCTCCTTTGGTATTCCGAAGCGGCATATTATGTGTCGTCATATGAAGCTTTTCACTTCTTTTTCTCGCACCTGTTTAAAAGCATCTGCCTCCACCCATTTTGTGAAATAATCTGTTAATACGAGTAAGAACCATACCTTTCCATTAGCTGAGGGAAGAGGTCCCACTATATCCATGCCCCATTTCATGAATGGCCACGGTGACACCACTGGGTGGAGTAATTTTGTTGGTCTATGCATATTGTTAGCATATCATTGGCATTTGTCGCATTTAGCTATGAAATTCTCAGCATCTTCTTCCATTTAAGGCCAATAATACCCTGCTCTGATTAGGGTTCTGACTAAGGATCTCGCTCCCGCGTGGTTCCCGCAATGTCCCTCGTGTACTTCTTTCATCACGTACTCTGTTTGATCGGGTCCAAGGCACTTTGCTAGGGGACCTCCAAACATTTTACGATATAAATTATCACGAACTAGGCAGTATCATGCAGCTTTCCGGCGAAGTGCTTAAGCTGTTTTTTTATCTTCTGGTACGGTACCATTCTGCAAAAAGTTTACAATTTCATTTCTCCAATCCCAGGTTAAATTGTTAAATGTTACCTCATTTTTGTCCTGGTCGATCGCTGAATGAAATAGGTGTATCACAATTGCATTGTCTTTATTTGCTACGTCGGTAACTGCTGCGAGGTTAGCTAATGCATCTGCTTCTGCATTTTCCTCCATGGGTATTTGCATAACCTTCCATGACTGGAATTGTCTTACTAGGTCTCGTGACTTTTCCAGATATTGTTGCATCCGAGCCTCTCTAGCGGTATAAGTCCCCTTCATCTGGTTTACCACTAGTTGATGCTTTTGATCACCATCTGCTCGATTGAGAGTTCCCGTGCTAGTTCAAGTCCTGCAATGACGGCTTCGTACTTTGCTTCATTGTTAGTTTTGGGATAACGTTTAATGGATTCTCGTATCTTTTCACCCGTAGATGATATTAAAATAATGCCCAAGCCGGCTCCTTTGACATTAGAAGAGCCGTCAGTAAATAGAGTCCATATTCCTGGATTAGCTCCGTTGAAGATTTGTAATTCTTTTTCCACTTCGGGGATTATGCTAGTATTAAAATCAGCGACGAAATCAGCTAGAATTTGAGACTTTATCGCAGTCCTAGGCTGATATATTATGTCGTGTTCACTTAATTCTATTGCCCACTTAGCTAATCTCCCTGATAACTCTTGTTTATGCAAAATATTTCTCAGTGGATATGAGGCCACAACAGTAATTGGGTGACATTGAAAGTACGGTCTTAAGTTTCTAGCTGCCATGATTAGGGCTAAGACTAATTTTTCTAGATGAGGATATCTAGTTTCAGCATCTAATAAAGACTTGCTTACAATAAATTGGAGATTGTTTACCTTTGTCTTCTCTTACCATTACTGCATTTACGACAATTTCTGCAACGGCAAGATAGACATACAACATTTCCCCCTCCTATGGTTTAGACAGCAACTGGGTTTTGATAGATAGGCCTTCATATCTTTGAGAGCTTGTATGCATTCTTTAGTCCATTCGAACTGATTCTGCTTTTTTAGAACTGAAAAGAATTTAAAACTCTTCTCTGAAGACCTGGAGATAAATCTTCCTAAGGCTGCAATTCTTCCTGTTAGTCTTTGAACTTCTATTCTGTTCGTAAGTATACCAAGTATTTCATCAATAGCTTTAATTTGAGCAGGATTTACTTCTATACCTCTATTTGATACAAGGAAACACAAAAACTTACCTGATTCAACGCCAAAGGCACATTTTTCTGGATTTAATTTCATGTTATACCTGCGTAGGATTTCGAAGGTGATTGAAATATGTTGAAAATGATCTTACGCTTGTGTCAATTGCACCAGCATGTCATCAATGTATACTTCCATTATTTTCCCGATATGTTCCTAGAACATCTTGGTCACTAGCCTTTGATATGTGGCTCCAGCATTTTTCAGGCCAAAAGGCATGACTTTGTAACAATAAGTCCCCATGTTTATAATGAAGGAAGTTTTCTCCTCGTCTGAGGGATCCATTTTTATCTGATTATAACCAGAATACGCATCTAGAAAGCTTAACAATTCATGACCTACAGTGGCATCAATCATTTGATCTATGTGCGGTAATGGAAATGAGTCTTTAGGGCATGCTTTATTCAGATCTGTGTAATCTGCGCATACTCTCCATTTACCATTCTTTTTGGGTACCACTACAGTATTAGCTAGCCAATTAGGATATTTTACCTCACGTATTGAACCAATTTTCAAGAGTTTCTGTACCTCTTCATCGATTACTTGGTTCTTGAATGGTCCTTGGTTTCTTTTCTTTTGCTTGACAGGCACGCATGATGGATCTTCATTTAGTTTATGAGTCATCACTTCTGGAGGTATACATGTCATATCTGAATGGGACCAAGCCGAACAATCTGCGTTAGATTTTAAATATTCAATTAATTTACCTCTTCTCGCGGGGCTTAGCCTCGAGCCTATATGAACTATTTGCTCAGGCTCCTGTTCGATTAGTGGGATAGCTTTGAGCTCCTCAGTAGTTGTTTTGATTTGCTCGTCTTCTTATGGCTCCTGAATGACATCAGATCTGGAATCCATGTCTGTATGTGTTTGATGTTACCTCTGTGGTGATTTGGTTCACCTTCTCATGGCTATCTTCTTCTGTACCTATTTGGGTGATTTCCTCGTCTTTTGATTCTTCTGCTACCTCTTCTTTGTTAGAGTGTACTACTGAATTTATATTCCTTGAGGTCTGATGATCGCCTCGAATCTGTTGAATTCCCCATTTGGAAGGGAATTTAATTACCTGAGTAAAGTAGATAGTATTGCTTCCATATCATGGATCCATGGTCTCCCCATGGTTACGTTGTAAGCCATATCGGTATCAATGACTTGGAATTTTGTATTCTTGATTACTCCTTCTGCATAGGTACTAAGCTCGATTTTTCCTTTTGTTATGACCGTAGAGTTGTCAAATCCATATAAGTCTCGTTATTTTGGGATTACTCGATCCTCCATAAGCATTTCTTCCACAACTCTCAACAAAATGATATTGACTGAGCAACCTGGATTAATTAATTGTAATGACCCGGTCGGTTGTTTTGAGAGTTAACAACTCAAACCCTTAATATTTATTTCTCTCATGTCTATTTCTGCTTTTGGGACTTGTCAGAACGTTGGGTGGTGAGATTCGGAGGGATTTTGGACACATAGTCCATAAATGTGAAGTTTAGCTTTAGGGATTGGGCCGTAGTTAGAACTGTGTGAAGACGGATCCAGAATGGAATTTCATCGACTCCGCTATCTCCGTTGGGTGATTTCAAGGTTAGGAGCGTGTTCGGAATATGTTTTTGAGGCATGTGGTAGATTTAGGCTTGAATTGGTGAAAGTTCGAATTTCGGCGATTTCGACCGATAGGTGAAATTTTGATATCGGGCTCGAAATGGAATTCCGGAAGTGAAAGGTTCGTAGTGTCATTTATGACTTGTGTGCAAAATTTGAGGTCATTCGGATGAGTTTTGACATGTTTCGGCATCGAATGTGGATTTTGGAAATTTCATAAGTTCTTAGGCTTGAATCTATGCATAATTGATGATTTTGATGTTATGATATGTGTTTTGAAGGCCCGACTAAGTTTGAATAAAGTATTAGGACTGGTTGGTAAGTTTGGTTGAGGTCCGGGGGTCTCGGGGATGTTTCGGATGTTCAACGGGTGATTTTGAAACTTAGAGAACAGTTGAACCATTGTTGGTTCTGGTGTTTCCCACCTGCGGACGGGGAACCGCAGGTGCGGACACGCAGGTGCGGAGTTTAGGCTCGCAGATGCAGATTTTGGGTGGGGGCTGCCAGTGGTCGCAGGTGCGGTCTGGATACCGCAGGTGCGGGACCGCAGATGCGGCCAAGTGACCGTAGGTGCGGCCTTAGCCCTGTTAAGTGACTTTCCGCACCTGCGATGTATTTTCCGCAGGTGTGCCACCGCATGTGCGCCACTGCAGGTGTGGTCCAAGAGTCGCAGGTGCGGAATCCCTGGATTGTTTATACAAAAATCCGAGGGTTTGAAATGCATAACCCCTAAAACGATTTAGAGCTCAGGTTTTGGCGATTTTCAGTGGGTTTCGAAGAGGAGGATCATAGGTAACGTTTTCTAACCTTAATTAACTTGTATACCATTAATCTCTATCAATTTTCTCAATATAATCAATGAATTTGGATGAAAAACCATGAAATTTGGATGAAACTTCCCCAAGTAGAAATCTGAGGATTTAGGGAGATTTAGACGTCGGATTTTGATAATTCTTGTTCGAGTGAGTTCGTGAGTGAATGGGTGTTTGGAATTTATAATTTTTATCCGTTTCCGAGACATGGGCCCGGGGGACTTTTTTTTGTCAAAAATTCCTAATTTCGCGTATTAGCTTCGAACTTATTAGATATTTTGGTTCCTTGAGTTGATATTTACTTGATGCAATCGCATTAACTAGATTTGGGCCACCCGGAGTCGGATACTCGTGGCAAGAGCGTGATTTTGAGTTGAGTAGCGCAATCGAGGTAAGTGGCTTGCCTAACTCTGTGTTGGGGATTTTTCCCTTAGTTTTTTTTATACTGTTTTATTGTTTGGACGCCGTATACGTGAGGTGACGAGTACGTATACGGGTCATTGTTGCTAAAACTCCATTTTTCCTCCATGACATAAATCATTTACATTCATAATTCACTTTTTCTTGCACTAGCTGAGTAGTCTAGCTTAGGAAGAAGCATGTCTACCTGTTTACTTGAGTTTTTCCTTAATTCTCACTATGTTCACCATGTTTAGGTAGTTTTATTCGTATTATTGCCTGCCATTTTTCCCTGAACTGTTAGATAAACTACATCTGGTATTCATTCGCATCGCATATTTAAATTGGGATTACGGACTAGATTCCGGGAGCTTTCCCCCTGTACTGCATAGCATATTTAAATTGGGACTACGAACTAGATTCTGGGAGCTTTTCCCCTGTACTGCATAGCATATTTAAATTGGGACAACAGATGAGATTCCGAGAGCTTTCCCCCTGTACTGCATTGCATATTTGCTATTGTGATATATGTTGTGCTGAGCCGAGGGCTCCCTTTTTACCATTTCTTTCAGCTTATCGTTTCTACTGTGAGCATATCAATCTACCGCCCCTCATACTCCGGATCGGAACAGAAGAAGGAGATAGTTCATCTACTATAATTACTTTCTTGGGTTCATGATTTGAAGAAGACATATTTGCATGAAAGAGGAATTTACAAGCAGTGAAAGATAGATAGAAGTTTTTCGTAGAAGCAAAGGCAAAAATAGGTATTTATTCACAAAGGCAACCATCAAAAAATGAAAAAAAACACTAATGCGAAAGTCATTATTAAAAATGTCATTTTGTGACTGATGCAGCCGCAAAAGGCCCTAAAAGGCACTGATGAATTGTAGAACCAGTCCAAAAACACCATGTGGCACATGCATTAAATGGAAGTGACAAGCGACGAGTACGTTCAGAGACAGATGCAATAGTACGAGTAAAACAACGGCAAACAATTACCTCCATAAATGAGTATCCACTTACCAAATATTTAATTGATAAATAAATGGTAAGTGGGGGGACTATATGTATTGGTAAAAAATAGACTCCTCACGTGTAATATTTCTGATGACAAAGCAATCTACGTGGAGCAATGGAAGCATGACAACTGGATAAGAGTTTAGAAAGAGGTACGGGACAAAGAGATACGGAATAATACACCCACAAGACGATTAGAAACAGGATATCTTGTCTAATTGAGGAGTTGAAGAGACACGGTCATAATGAACCAGGGCAGAATAAAGGGCAGATTCAAAGATCTTCAATCAATGAGACAAAACGTTACAGAATCTTCATGCAACAGTTACGATTACCTATTGTAACGTTACATTGATGGTATTATTAATCATTAATGCTCAATCATTAAGAAGAGTAGACATTATATTAAGAAATTTCATATAAAAGGGAGTAAAATCTCACTTGTATGGACACGTTCGAACCACTATAGGAATATATTTACATTTATGTGCTCTTATTATTTTCTTATTTTACAAGTCAAATTTCTATTATTATTCTTAGTGAATTTTCTTGGTTATCAGAAGTCCGAGTACTTCTTAAAATAGCTTTGACTAAAACTCCGGTTCTTTGGTTAAACACTTTGCACGATCATATCTACATTTATATAAGGTGTTATGTAATGCACAACCCATCAAATGAAATATCTTCGAGTCTAGTTTCTAACGCTTCAAAACGTTTGTCATTTGGTCATTCCTACAAGATGTTATGACCAAATTACCAAAGACTGGCGGAGAAGTGTGCAGATGCGAAGCATCCGAGGCCGCGTCCGAAAAGAGGGGCTGGCAATGAAGTGCTGCCATAGCATCCGGGTCATCATCCGAGCTCCTGAGAGGAGTGAACTGGGGATGTGAAGCATCCGAGGCTGCATCCGAAATCTGGGCCTATAAACACAATTTCGGGGTCCATTTTCCCTTTTCTTTTGGGACGAGTTTTAGGGTTTTCCTCCACTCTCTCAAGACCTCCAACTCCTACCATCTTCAAGGTAAGCAATCCCCATTATCTTGGTGTGAATTCCATCATTTATACACTAGTATTGATGAAATCTACGCATAAAATACTTAGATCTTCAAGAGATTTCTTCAAGAACTCAAAGGAGGGTTTTGCAAGATTTTTTCTAAAAAGGTAATCCTACACCCTTAGACTTACATATATGGATTTATTAAGGGAATATGAGTATGAATATGTATTGTAACTCTTGGTATGGTGATTGGAAGCCATAAACTCCCAAGTTAATTACATAACTATTGAAAGATGTTTATTTAATGAAACTTTGTTGGTTGGGTGTGGATGGATGGTCATATATGTGATGTTGGAAGTTATAAATTGGTTAATCAAGATGGTGGGATAAATTGCTGATGAATGATGGTAGTTGAATGAGCTAATAATATGGTGATGAGATGTAGAGATTTATGCCTACAAGGTGTTTGATAATATGCCTAAATGGCTTAAGTTATTGAATTTGTTACTAATATTGGTTCCATTGGATGTTGTTATTGTAGATTGATGGTTCTTAGTATTGTGGATCCTTGTAGTATCACTAAGGGGCTAACTTGAGGTATGTGAGACTAACTCTTTACGTTTGAGAATGTCTATGATTCTCCCTACGTCCCATTCATTATGACCATTACTAGTTTTCTCATAAAGTAATTATGCCTTAGTTCCATGAATAGTCGTAGAACTTCTATTATCTAGATGACATAGTTTTTATAATCATTCAATATTTTATGAGTTTCAATTATGAAAAATCAACTTATTTTGAATACATGTCTCAGTCTAGTCCAATACAGTATTCGAGTATCATGTAACTTAATATGATTCAATATTTCAGTATCACATATTGCATTCTTAATTCCAGAATTCAAATCCATGAATGTTGAACACCTGTATTTGGGCCTGAGGCCGTAGTTTATATGCTTTATGCATATTTGGGCCCGAGGCCGTAGTTTATGGTTTATGAATTTTTGGGCCTAAGGCCCTAGTTATGTATACGTATACTTGGGCTTGAGGCCGTAACTTGTGCACATATATATTGGGCCCGAGGCCGTAGTTTATTCTGATAAACAAGTTGTTCATTATTTAGAAGATGGAGTACTCATATCCTTACTTCCTTTGTTTTAGTTATTAGTTATCAGTTATCATTCCAGTTATCATCTATTAGTTATCATTTCAGTTTCAGTTTCAACAGTTATTATTTCAGTAATCAATTATCAATTCTCGGTAATCAGCTCTGTAGTTTCAGCATTTATAGTTCTTTCTTTTAGTTTCTTTAGATACCAGTGCAATTCAAATATACTGACGTCCCTTTTTTCGGGGCCTGCATCTCAAGGTGCATGTAATGACTTATATGTTGACGATTCAAAGCGCTAGGATTCTCGTATCAGCTAATTGGTGAGCCCCAGTTCTTTCGGGGAATTATCATTACTTTACAGTCTTTCACTATTTACAGACAGTCAGTGTTTTCAGTACTTCATTAGAGGCTTCATAGATTAGGGTAACAGTTAGCCAGAGTCACAGGCTTTTCATGTTAAGCTATGTTTGCTACAAATATATTTCAGAATTGTATTAGTATTTCCGCACTTTGATTTATATCATCCAGACTTTCAGTATATCAGCATATGTTAGTTTATCTTCCGCATTCAGTATGTTATGATATCACATGTTGATCAGCCAGCCAGTTGGTTCGCTCGATCTCATGTAGTCAGGCACCGGGTGCAGTGTTACGTCCAGGCCTAGGTTCGGGGCTGACAAGTGTGGTGAACCTTGTATACATCTCTTGGATAGTTTCTACTTCCTTCATAGTAAAATTCTCATATTGAGAATATAGTAGAGTACCTCTGGACCTCTTCACTTGAGGTGTTCCTTCATGAGCCACTTGCAAAGTGTCTCAAATTTCCTTAGCAATGGTACAACTTTGAATTCTGCTGTACTGGTCTGAACCAAGTCCACACACAAGCCATTTCTTGGCCTTAGCATTCTTCTCCAACTTTATCAAGTCCTCAATAGTGCAGTCAGCTCTTGTCTTTGGCACATCTACTCCTTCGGTATTTTTCTTCATGGTAGCCAAGGGACCATCAGTAACAATGTCCCATAGCTCTTAGTCTTCTCAATTATGTGGTCTCTCATTCTGTTCCTCCACGAGGAGTAGTAGTTTAAATTGAAGAGTGGAGACCTAGCAGTTGATTGTCCTTCCTAGTTCCCAGGTGGTGCACTCATCTTGATCTTCTCCTCAGGTGTTAGCCTCTTCAAGGATAACCCGCTCTGATACCAATTAATGTTTTATACTTCAATACCACACAAGAGGGAGGGTGATTTATGTGGTGTCCAATTTTTTGTGTGTATAGATTATAGAAGGGCCTGGTTCTTCTATGTGTTCCTCCTCCTACTGTGTGGAATAATAAGTACAGAAATTAAAGAATAAAAAGATTTTTACATGGAAAACACCTGGCTCAAAAGATGAAAAAACCATGACCTACTTCCCAGTAGGATTTTCCCAAAACTCTTTACTAAATCAGTGAGCCAAAACTCCATTTACAAAAAACTCTATTGTAAACCTAGGATTACCTCTAATCCCTCGTGGCAAACCAGCCTCTAACTGTTTGCGACAACTTCAAGTTAACTCTAACTTAAAAACACAAAGTACC
Source organism: Nicotiana undulata (assembly GCA_005239495.1). NCBI lineage: Eukaryota > Viridiplantae > Streptophyta > Magnoliopsida > Solanales > Solanaceae > Nicotiana > Nicotiana undulata. Next base: position 58,297 of record ML277543.1, read on the forward strand.
TATGACAGATGCTTCTAGATAAAACTGAAAGGTACAAGATAAAACTAGCTACTACAAATAAACTAGACTAAAAGACAAACAGTTGGAACTGGTTCTTCTAGCTGGTTCAAGTAGCTTCAGGTTTGCACACTCAAATCTCACACGAACTGCTTGCAAAATTGCCTTGCTATTTTGCTCTCAATTCACGTGTTACTTCTGCTTTTGTGCGTTCCTGTACAATAAGAACATTATGCAATATATAGGGTTAGTAGATAAAGAATTAACTAGAATCCTAATGCTATTTTTCCTTGGAGGAAGAGTTATAGTCAATCTCAACTCCTAAATCCCTCCCTATCTTAGATAAAGTTCTTATTGAGTAAGGAGTCCTAGTCCTTATCGTTTTTCCAATCTTTTCAATCAGGAGATATCTTGTTATGCCAGAATACGCTTATCTCCTGCATGTGCATCTCACATGCCTTGACTCTGCTTGTGTCTATGTCTACTAGTGATGGACCTGGTTCATTTCTGAGTTTCTTTGTCAAACTTCAAAACTATTCTCTTTCTTGGGCCAACACAACCGGATATTCTAACAAGTTTTGTTTCAACTGTTGTGAAGCTAAAGAGCTCCGAATGTTGAGTCCATGAGTGAAAGCCTGAATGGCCCAATCATGAGCTACCGATGGCAGGTCCATCCGTTCCATTTGAAACCGGGACACGAACTCTTTAAGCATCTCATTATCCTTCTGTTTTACTTTGTAAAGGTTCTGACTTCCTGATCTCCCCGAACTTTTTCAAAAAGAAAGACTCGACCTCATCATTCTCCAAGTCGTTCCCTTTGATGGTACATGTGTAGGAGGTTACATGCTCATTTGGGTCGGTCTTTCCGTTGGACTTAGGAATCTCGGGCATGCGGAACTTCTTAGGGACCGGCTTTGGAGTCGCGCTCGGAGGAAAATGTTTTTGGACGAACTTATTGAAATCCATGCCTTTCAATATCGGCGATGCTCCTGGATTTGGCAGACCCTGGAATTGTAGGTTTCCACTTTTTGTCATTAACTTTGATTTTCTTCTCCCCTGATTCCACCCATTTTGTCAGTTCCTCGAGCATCTTTATGATCTTGGGTTTAGTCCCCGATTCGTTTTCATTCGACCTCTCTGCGACCGGTTCATCCCTGCGGGTGACTTCCCGGGACGGATCAGGTTTAATTCTGCTCGGCGCGCGACTTTGGTTCTGTAACTAGGCTATCGATGCCTGTTGAGCTTGCAACATAGATCACCCGTGGATTGATCCCGCCTCCTCCAATGTTTTATGTATTATGGGCTACTGATCAGGTTCCACCACGGACGCTATTCTCAGGGTCGGTAGGCAGATTTGTGTTGATGGCCATATGCGAGTTAGCGCCAATCGGGTCCGCGATCGAAATTCCGATGGGATCAACGGGCCGTACCTCGTCACGGGGCACTATGTTGTTATTTTCACAGTGATGACCAGATTCATTGTCAACATGTAGGGGTGTTGACTGAGAGTTTGACCTTTTGAGATTTAGCTTGAATAAGAGACACTTCAAAGAACAAGTGTAAAGTAGTGTGTGCTATGGAAATTTGTATCAAATAACCGTTATTATCCTTAGCCCCACGGTGGGCGCCAAACTGTTCACCCTCAAAATCGGATAACAATTGAATTTGTAAGTGGTTTTAATGATATGCGTATTAACTTGACACAAAGTGATAAATTAAGTTGCAGTTGAAATAAATAATGATAAAGTAAATGCAAACCACGAATTGGACAATTTCGGTCTTGGAAGGTTAGTCACCCTCGAGCCGGATGCGCTTCGATTTGTATCACGATACAGAAAAATAAGATCTTAAAGAGAACGACAATAATGTGTTGCTTTGGAATGCGTTTTACAATGTACCCTATGAATTATAAGACCCCATTTATATAGTAGAGGAGTCATACTTTAGGTACAATTCTAAAAAAGGTAGAAAATCTCTTGATTTACTAATTGTCGGTTCCTTATTGATACGTGTCGAGATTCCCGCCGTAAATCCGACCGGTCACGGATATTTCAATCTTCTATTGGCTATGATAACATTGTTTCTTCGAGCTCGTTCGGGGCTAGGATCGATTCCGGGATCACGACCTCGATATTCTCGAAGGCAGGCGTTCTGACCCCGGGTTCTGGCTCGGTGAGACTTGGGGTCGATCTTTAGTCCTTTATTGTCATGTTCCGAGCCTGACCTACCAAGTCGTAGGCGAGCTCGATTTCGGTCGTATACAACTATCTTTTCCAAGAAACTTATTCAGAAAATCCGTTTTAAAGAGAAGAAAAGAGTTCGGGCCACGAGTGCCAAATTTTCTAAGTTTCGGTCTTAACTGACATTAATATTTTACACTTTCTTAAATAATTGTACCTCGATAAATAAAAATTTGTATAAGTTGCAACATATTAACACTAAAAATTAAGAAATATATACGAAAAATTTATGATAAAAGTAAAAAAAATTGATTGTTAAAATCATAATAAAAATGTGGAGTATAGGTAATCTATTATAAAAACAACATTAGTACTAGGCTAAACCCCTACCCCTCAACTTTTTAAACCTTTATCTCATTGTGGGATTTTGTCCAAACCCAAGCCTCCTACTACGCCGTCAGCTCCCCAAGTATCAGCTTAGCACACTCTCATCGCCAAATTAAACCCTTCTTCGTCTCTGCTTTTTGATTTGGTGTTTGTTTCAACACAGGGAAGAAGAAGATGTTGGACATAAATCTGTTCAGAGAAGACAAGGGACACAATCCCGAGATCATTCGTGAATCTCAACGCCGTCGTTTTGCCGATGTCGGTCTCGTCGATCAGGTCATTCAACTCGACAAAGAATGGCGTCAACGTAATCCATCTCTCCCTCTCTTTTTCACTTTGCACTTCGCGATCCAGAAATTTTTTGTGTGTCATTCTGCTTCTTCGTTTTTCAATTTGTAGTACAATGTTTTCTAGTTTTTGGTTGGCGAGAGAAAAGTATTACCCGGAGAAAGTATAGTATTAAAGATTAACAGAAATATTAACAAATCGGATAGAGTTCTGATGAAATTTTTGAGTATTGAAGATTGATAATAATGTCCAAGTGTTAATTGGAGGAAATTCAAAGGCAAGGTAGTTGCGAAGAAAATAAATGCCTTCGTACCAAACACATAATAACCATTTAGTTTTTTCCCTCATAGTTGTTTGGTGCTTGGTTTGTTTAATTTGGAGGAGAACCCTTTTTTAACCTCAATTTTGTGGTCGATACTGCTTCATATATCCTGTAAATAAATTTATGCTTTGTTTGTTTAGTTTGGAGTAAATGCTTTTCTTAATCTCAATTTGATACCGATTCTGCTTCAACTCTAAGCTACTTTTTTGTTTTTGTTTTTTGTTCCACTTTGGCTCAGCCCAGTGTTAAGTTTTGTGCCAATGATATTAGTTTTACTGTCATATCATTTAGTTTTGAAGTAATATTACATTTTTTTCTTACTGACACCAAGTGCTGCAAGGACTTGCAAAATATTTTTGTACTTGCTACTCAGATTTAACCTGATAGAGGGATACCCAGTTTACATGCATGATTTTGATGAAGATTTGTGTATTTTTCAGGCCAATTTGAGCTTGATAACTTGAGGAAAGATTTCAACAAGATCAACAAAGAAGTTGCCAGGCTCAAGATTGTGAGTGTCCTATTCAGTTGTTGAATCCAATTGTCCTATCCATCTTCCATATGTTCTTTTCACATCTTTTAGTGTCTTGTAATAAGAACTTCTAGCATACCTACCGACCTGACTTATGTCTTCTATGCGTCATGATGATTATAGTTTGTTATATCATGTATGTTGGACCTAGTTGAAAGGAGAACCTAAGAAAATGATCAACTGCAAGTGTAAGCGTGCTTGTTACTGTACCTAGACAAATGGTAAGTCTCAAAGATATAAAAGATTAGATGGTACAATAATCTGTATTATTTTCGTCGTGTTAATGTTTATGGGTCGCTAATGACTGTAAATCCCTGTCCCAATGTCAGGCTTGGTCCTTTCTAACTAAGAAGTGTGTTACCGTCTGGAAAAAAAAGCCAATATTATCTTAACCTTCTTTTTTTATACGAAAAGAATTATGGAGGATAAAACTTAATTTCCATGCTCAAAAAGAAAGAGATTTAATTTAGATTCGTAGTCAAAAGCAGACGTGTTAGACAAGCTTTAGCTTCTTGGTAAGGCCGCAAGATGATGAAAGAATTCAGAGAGCAATCATAGATGTTTTGGAAATGGCAATTTTTATGCTGGCTATCAACCTACCAAAATTCTCCTCATTTAATAGGACTTACTGCTCTGGGCGAAACTTAAAAGAGGTGAATAGAGCTGAATCTGTTTGAATAGAGCTAACGGGCTTAAAGGATTCATATAGCTGTCCTGACTAGTTTGGGATTTAGGGTAGTAGTTCTGTTTGTGCATATGGTGCAACTAGAGCTTTATGTTTCGTGATGAAAATTTATTTGGGAGGAAATTCTTCTGTTATTCTTGAATATAGTTTGATATAATGAATGTTTCCAAAAAAGTGTATAGAATTTATTATCACCCTATCAAATGATTATGCACCAACTTTTTTGGTTCTTGATTCTTGGTTTTTCTCAAGTTTAATGCTGAAGTTGAAAGTAAATCATGTTTTTTCCCTTTTGTAAAGTCTGGTGAGGATGCAAGTCACAAGATTAAGGACACTGAAGAGAACAAGCAACTAACTGCAAAGAAAGAGGCAGAAGTGCAGGAGGCTCGAGCCGCTTTATATTCAAAGCTGGAAATCATTGGAAACCTTGTGCACGATTCAGTGCCAGTTAGTAATGATGAGGTATGTAAAGTGTGCTGCCTTTTTAGTGACATAGGTTAGCTTAAAATGAAACTTCTCCTTCAACCAAAGATTATCTGTAGGCAAATAATGCTATAGTTCGATCTTGGGGAGAGAAGCGGACTGAGAAGGGTCTTAAAAATCATGTTGATCTCGTTGAGCTTCTTGGAATTGCAGACATAAAAAAGGGTAAGTGCTATATTGAGCTTACAGAACTAGGCCTCTTACTTTTCTTAAGTGCGCTTGTTTTTTGGGTTGTCTTTCTGCATGTTATTTTAAATGACTAGGAAACTTTCCTGGACTCTAGGTAGTAATTGGTAATTCCCTCGCTAGCTAATCCAGATTATACACTCAATAGCTACCACATACTAGTAGGAGTTATCCTAACGCTGTGGAGAATAGTCTTAATACGAAAAGCTAATTGCTTCATGTTGTGTTTTTTATATAGTGCACTACTGAAGTTACTATCGTTAATATAGTTCTGAAAGAGTAAACCAGGTACTTTGAGAAGTAGAAGTGGTGGATATTTAGGATTTTTTATGGTGAATTTCTTACTAGTTAGTACTAGCTATGGCTACATGTCAACATTCCTATTTGTAAATCACAATGTTTTTTCTCTTTAATTTCTCTAGAATTTCTGTTTCCATTTTCTGAAAATCCCCCTTGCCAATGCAAGCCTGGAATAAATAAATTAATATTGAATTTTGCGTCTAAGAATACATTACCAAGGCAAATTTGTAGTTATCAGAAAAAACAGGACGTCTTGCGTTGAGAACACCGTTACAGCGTTTTTCATGTATTAAGTAAACCATAACAAAAGACTCTTTCGTTGTCTGCTTATTAAAATATTGATGCTGACTGCTGAGCTGCTCTTCCCTCTCTCTCTATCTCTCTCTCAGTCTCGCTTTTCTATTTTACCTTCCCCATTCTACGTTTTCATTTTCATGGTCTTATTTTGTCATATTTTGTGTCTGCGAATTGTTTTTCCATCCCTATGATGACCCCTTCTCACAATAAAGGATACTCCTAACAATTTTTTTTCTTTCTAAAACTTCTTCTTGTGACTTTTCAAGTCTAAATCTTTTTTGGAACATCATATACTTACTCGTGCTGGTATCCTTAATTGTAAAGCATGGCATAAGAATGAAATAAACATTCAAAAGTATTTCTAAAGATTCTTGCTTCTTCATAAATTTTCAACATGAAAATGGCATATAAGAATAACACAAAAATATGAAAATTTATGCACATGTATCATAATAAATTATCTAAACTTTTGCGATAACAATTCTAAGTTAATAGGTACTCACTCGCTCCAATTAAGTGAATATAAACTCTTTTAAGCAATTCATCAAACACCTTGTATGCGTGCTTTTGTGAGTTAAACCACTTTAGTAAAGGGTTATATCAACTCACCTCAAAACTCCTTGAGCCAATACGTAGACCCCAGTCCAATTTATACCCGTCGAACAATTGATTCTACAACAACCTGTGCATTTGGATTAATTTCAAAGTTTCACACCTAAATGTGGAACTTACTCTTGATACATAGGAAGAAGGGAATTAACTATTCAATCCTTACCTATTACTACTGTAGGATAATTGACAATAGGGAATTTTATATACATGAGTTCAAGAATAAGTGAGTTATGAAGAACCCTAGAATTTTCCGTGCAATTTCTGGCGTCTCCGTTTCGTATAAGGCTTTAATTCTTGTGTGTGTGAGACATCCTTCGTATAAGGCTTTCTGTTTTCCTGAAGGCATTAAGCCTTTTCTTTTCCCTAGTCACGTGACTTTATTGCTTTCTCTTCTTCTTCTTTTATTGTGTGTTTTGACTTAACTAGTATTTGATTATGCCCATTGTTAAAAATTAATAATATTAAAATTATTAATATTCCCCTAATTGTATATCCAATTATTTATAAATAGAGCAGTAACTCAAAAGTCAATCACAAGGGTTTAAATTCGTAATAGAAGTATAAATTTTATGCACTTAAGGCAAGATAGAAAAAAAATTAATTCTATATTTAGCGTATCTTGAAACTTTTGTGTCTGCGAATTGTTTTTCCATCCCTTATTTCACTATATTCTGGTTAAATTGTTCCTTTTACCCTTTTCTTTTCTGAAAATTTTGTAGCTCGTTTTGTATTCTTGTGTCATTTGTATATGAATTGCTAGTTAATGCAAGGATATCTGAAATATATAGGTGCAAATGTTGCTGGAGGAAGAGGTTACTATTTGAAAGGGGATGGTGTACTTCTTAATCAAGCTTTAATTAATTTTGCTCTTAATTTCCTAAGGAAGAGGGGATATAATCCATTGCAGACACCGTTCTTCATGAGGAAGGAAATCATGGCAAAGTGTGCTCAGTTAGCTCAGTTTGATGAAGAACTTTACAAGGTAATCTCTTGTATGTTTTGGTACATGGAGCTGAATGGATTTAATAGACACTGATAGTGCAGTTTGTTCCATGGATTAGCTGCTGTAACTGCAGCAGAAGGCCTTGGATAACAATGTTGGTTTATTTGGCAGGACCGTTGTGTCGGAGGGAAATTTCTCCAGTTTACTATTTCATTAGTGACAGTAACTCTTCATTTTTTAATAGGTTAAAGATATTTCATTAAATAGACAATAGAGTCCCAAAAATATGTACATCAGAATAGAACTTCCTCATCCCGGATGCAGTGGCGAAATCAGGAATTTTCCTAAGGGTGTCAAACTTAAAAGAAATGAAAAGATTCTCCTGCAAAGGATGTTCAATATATGTTATATACTTCTAAAACCTAATATTTTACTATATACACAATGTAAGTTTTCGTTTAAGGACCACCCTTAGGACAATGTGGCTTCGCCCCTGCCCGGACTATTGGAAAAAACTTTAACACTACATTCGTGCTGTTTTTCTTACAAGATAACAGTTGTTTCATGCTTTCTGATTTGAAAGTGGCAAGACATACCTCACTTATCTTATGTTTGATAGGTTACTGGTGAGGGAGATGACAAATATCTGATTGCCACTGCTGAACAACCTCTATGTGCTTATCATTTGGATGACTGGATTCATCCTTCACAGCTTCCGTTAAGGTGCTGTAACACAATCTGGAACCACAGTGTCCTCTATTCCCTCAGTTTCAGTGGTGATAGAAGTTGTCTTCTCTTTATGGAGAAAAAGAAGTAGTTGGCCTTTTATGGACTAACAACATATATGCCTTTCACCAGGTATGCTGGATACTCGTCATGCTTCCGCAAAGAAGCTGGTTCACATGGACGAGATACTCTGGGAATTTTCAGAGTACATCAATTTGAGAAAGTGGAACAGTTTTGTTTGACCAGTCCAAATGGCAATGACTCCTGGGACATGCATGAGGAAATGATTAAAAACTCGGAGGAATTCTTTCAACTGGTAGGTTTGATTTTCTCTTCCATTTTCTGATAAATTACCTCCTGCTAGCAGTATCTTTGAAGCTGCTTAAGCAATGTTGATAGGCATGTGATTATTTACCTGTTACTCAGTTGCTGTAACAATAGACCTTCTATATGAGTGCTACCCCTCTTCAGAGTTCAGACTAATGTACGCCAATTAGAGTGTAGCAGCTACTCTTTGGAATTAGATGTCACTTTGTGTTTGTGCCTGTGTGAACACAGATGCAAACCACTCGCATTATCACATTTAGCCCATTAAGAGTTTTCTTAAAATAATCTTATCTAGTCCAACCTCCCGATATATTTGTTAATTGTTTAATGAAATATTATTCTTCATTTAGCTACTTTAACATTGAAGTTGTTTTTATAAGCGACTCTTTCTATCGATCTTCAATGTGATTAAAAATATAATAGTAATGCATAAATGAGTCGCTAATTGATCCAGAAACACTAGAATGAAATTCTTTTGGAGTTTCTGATTCTTAGAGTCTCATCATCTGTTGTGCTGGATAGTTTTTTTAATCTGGACCTACGTGCACACAACTTGACTAATTAACCAGAACTTTGTCCACCAAGGTTTAGGTAGATGATAAGAACTCACCTTTTGGTCGCCTTTACTCGGATTTGTTCCTAAGGATGCTATTCCAACTCTTTGATCCCTAGACCACCTGCTTAGGGCCTGTTGGGCTGTAGATTATTAATGGATTAGCGACTTCTCATCTCTTGGTTTAGACCACTCACCACTCACATTTAAGTCATTTTCTAGCGACTTCACTATCAAATAAGTTATACAAAAAAAGCTATGAGAGAATTATTAAAGTTGCTTAACCAACAGACCACATCAACAGCTCCCCATATAGGGAATTTGGACTTCTGCAGCTCAGGAATGCATTCTGGTTCACTGCATCTTTTAATTACTAGATTATACTTGGCATTTACTATTATTTGGTCATATTATTTATCATTAGACTGATTTCAATCTTGGCTTGACATACCCTGTATGCAAGGAAATCTAAGCTTAGCTCTTTCTCTTCACAGCTAAAGATTCCATACCAAATTGTATCTATTGTTTCTGGCGCACTGAATGATGCAGCAGCAAAGAAGTATGATCTAGAAGGTTGGTATCCTGCATCTTCGACTTACAGAGAGCTTGTGTCCTGCTCAAACTGCACAGACTATCAGTCGAGGAAATTGGAAATTCGGTTTGGACAGAAGAAGGTATTGTGATCTGCCCCTTCATTCAAATTTATGGCTGCAAAAGAAGATATCTCTATTGAAATACTAAGCCAATAATTGTGGATTATTTGCCATACACTGGTATTCACTCAGAGTGTTTAATGAATAGTGCAATTCAACTTCAGTGTCCAATGTTTTTGTTTTAGATATTTTACTTCACACAAATCTCCACTACTATTCTGACATAATTGTTTCCTTTAGGGTAATGAGCAAGCAAAACAGTACGTGCATTTGTTGAACTCCACTCTTACAGCGACAGAGAGGACTATCTGTTGTATACTTGAGAACTACCAGAGGGAAGACGGAGTTGAGATTCCTGAAGTTCTACGTCCATACATGGATGGGGTGACATTCATGCCTTTCCAGACCCCTCCAGCAAAAGAAGCTAAAGGAAAGAAGTCAAAAGCATGATTGTTCTAAGAAACTTAAATATACATTGTGAAAGAGCTGAAGCATGTATTCTCTTGAACTTGGACCCACCCTCCTTTTTAAGGAGCCCGAAGAGGAAGAAGGGAAGAAGGCAACGACAATGGCAACTAATTTTGAATTTTGAAGTGTAACAAACAAATTAGAAAACAGCTTATTAAGTGGGATCATTGACATAGAAATGCAGATTGCTATTTCCCACTTGATTTCATTATTGGTTTAAGTTAATAGATTGCTTTTTGACTCCTATTGATGTACTGGTAGATGTTACTTGCATGATTATTCGCACTTCTTTGAACCTATATTTTGTTTGTGATCCCTGCTGTAGACTGCAATTGATTTTCTGAACCCAAGGATTTAAAGTATCGGAGTGGTTGGTACTTGATAGTATTAGAAATCTCATGACTATTTTACCCATCATGGTGCCATAGTGTGTGCCTGTCCATTCCTTCTCAATTGTATCATAGGATTGTGGCTTATTCGTCGAAAATGGTTTTAACTGGTCAAACAACTTATCTTTGTAAAACTTGTTAAAGCAAATGCATATGTTCACTTATTAGAAACTCTATTCACTCATCAGTTAAAATAGTACCGAATTCACCTTTGTTTATTGATCAGAAATTCTAACGACAGTCTGCTAATTGTTGCACTTGTGGTAGTTTTACATTGCCTTCTTGGACATTGGACTGAATTTTTCCATCTTAAGCAAACGAGATCTTTTTTCCAGAATATTATAGATGTGCGTCCTATCAAATCTTCGGTTCTACCAGTTTTCAGAGGCAAATTGTTATACGCAAGGGAGGTTAGCCTAAACTACAATATCAGAAAAGCAAGACTGTAACGAACTAATTAAACTCAAAGTTGCTTTTTGAAAGACTTCAAAATAGGACCTAAACAAAACTACTTTAGTCCTTAATCACAAGTGAGGTTGATTTTAACGCGTGGGCGTAATAACTTTTTCTAAAGACTTTAATTTGTCATATATCCCCATGGAAATATAACGATCATGGCCTGCAATTAGTCAAATTAATGAGGAAAAATGGCAATTATATATGTATTATTTAAGTCAATAAAGGATGCTTTAGACTTATTCTGCAAGCTTCAAAGTCTCATTCAATGCTCAAAGGTCCATAATGAGCCTTCCTATATACTCTTAATCGGGGGCGCGGCTATGTACAATAAGTTTAGCTATATTCTAGACTACAACTCATAAAGTTCAAATTCTGATTCCGAATTTCTGGTGCAAGTAAACTTAAACCCATACAGTACATGTGTAAACTACTTCCAACACTAATTAAAAGAAAAGCAAGAACGAAGTTGTTACTCCATAGAAGTAGAGCAAATTAAAAACTTTGAACTCACTATAATATAAAATTTTCGCAAATTCTGAATACTTTCTATGAAAGATCTTTTCACTATTGTTAACCTTCATTCACTTGTTTTCTGGCAGTTCACTTTCTTCTTTTTCCTTTTTTCCTATACTGGAGAAAAATATTAACACTCTGATTTTACTAAACTAGAAAGGGAATAATATATTCTACCCAACAAAAGGAACATATATTCTTATCATGAGTTGTTAGTACCAGAGAAATGGAAGCTGATGTGAGTTTAAAAGGAAACGGATCGGAAGCGGGTTTCAGCAGTTAATTAACGAACGAAAGAATAATATAGAAATGAGACTGATCAGCTCTAGGGGTTTCGAGAGCTGTTGATTACAAACAATCAGAAAAAGAGTAGTAAAGAAAAGCATTACAAACAAAAATTAGACAGAGGCTTTTGACCCCGCGCATGGCGGGAACTTAGTACGTACACCGGGCTGACTGCCCTTTTAATGACAATGTTTCACAACCCCTTCCAGAGCAATGGTTTTTTTCTACCTTTCATGCAAGGGGTTGTGAAGCATCTTAATCATACCATTCCGTTTCTCTAACATACAAATGTAATAAATTAAGGATAGCTGCTTGCATTGTGGACAGATCTAGTTACCCGATATCTTTGCCGGCGGAAGGTAATAAATAGAAGCGAAATAGCCCAAGTGCATGCAAACGAATGATTAAAAGCTTTAGCTTTAGTGATTTATGTACAACGTAACTATCTTCTGATATATATATGTTCTTGTATTAATTGTGCAAGGGATCAGGAGAAGAGGGCACTTCTCTATTGACATATGCAACAAAACCTTCATTCCCAATATGGCTGCTTCTTCTACTTCTATTTGTAGCTGTAGGACTTTGTGCATCTTCTTCCATGTTGTTATTTTGCAAGTCCCGAGCTCCCAAAACCTCAGCTGAAAACGTCAGAAAGATCAACCAAAGACACCATATAATATATACTACTATACTTCTTTTTGCAGGCATGGTCCTTAGTTTTTTTCTCTTGCCTTTTCTCTAATCAAGATTGGTTGACTGTGTATGAGAATGTGTTTGTATTGAGAAAAGGATGTATATGCCTACTGAACCAAGAGGAAAAAGAATAACTGCTTTGAGGGAGCTGAAATAAGTTGCATGGTAGCTAATTTTAAGGTGTGTGCTAAACAGACAAATACTCTTCTCTTTCTCTTCCAGAGTGTATTTGTGTGTGAAAAGTGAAAAGTTAGTCAATAGAAAGGGCTTTCGGTTTTGTGGGGGCTTTTTTTTTTTTTTACATTTGGTTGGAAACTGATTTAATAATTTTAAAGAAGTAATAATTCTTGGAGAAGTATATATGGAAATATGGATGATGATGACAAAGTGTAATGTCAGCCAAACAGCCATGTCTAAAATTCTTAGAAATTTCTACCAATAGGCTTTTTATTTATTAGTGAAAAGCCACATATATGCCTTAAATTCAGGATCTAACCTTTGACTCTAGCTTAGGCTGTTTCTACCTTTTATGCATTATCTTTCCCTAAAGTCTAAAAAACACTAAAACCCTAATGTTTGTGCAAATATCTAGGTACCGTACAACTTAGTTTAGCTCTTGTGTTGACTGAGACCTGATTTATTACAATATACATGCCTTTGATTTCATAATCAAAAGGGTACTTGCCTTTGAAGAAACAACACATTTTTCATAAAGGCATCTTTAGCATTTTGTTTTGTTTTATTTTGAGTTAGACTTCTTCCTTGATTTAATACTATCTTTGTTTCTTCTTTTGTTCTTACTTGTGGCACCTCTCTTAAAAGTAGAGATTTGTACTTTAATTATCATAATGCTTGGATTTGTCTTTGCTTAATTTGAGGCATTCCTTTCTCTTTCTCTCTCTCTCTAACAAACACACACTATAAACTCTTGTGACGTTTTGTTTAATTATAAAACGAGTTATTAGTACTGTTTCTTTTTGCATCATGTTGATGTCGATTATGCTTTCCTGCGCAAAAGATTTAACTCTTTCTCCAATAGGTTAATTAGTTACTAAAGTTTCTCGATAATTTCTGACTTATATATGATGCGATAACAGACACAGTTTTCTTGATCTAACATATGAATTTGAGTAGTAGTATTAAGACAATTACGACCGAAAGTTATATGAAATAAAGAAACATCTCTAAATTTTAAATTTGAATGGTTAAATGAATTTGGAGTCTTAAAAGTTATGAACGTCCTTCTCTAAAGATTCTATTACTTGGTGATCTGATTTGCGTTCCATACCCCTACTTACTCTTTAAAGAGGGAAATCGCTCTACCAAACTGAAATTGTAGGCGGTAAAACCATTTGTTTTTCCTTTTTCTAATGCCTGATTTCTTAATAAGCAAACTTATCGGAAAATGAGCACTTAGCCGCCCTCTTGGTTTTTGAAAATTTTGTATACTTTTGAAATATACCTTGAGAAAAATGTCCTTTCCCCTTCCTCCCTCGTTGTTTTATTGCCTAATATAAAAAGAACCTTGACTGTTTTATAGTAAGTACACGGCCATGGCAATTACAATTTTCTTTTCAACAATGACGCTTTACACGTGTTGTTACTATTGTATAAGCTTAGACTTTGAGATTATGATCTTGCGTTCGGATCTTCGTATATGCTATTTTACATAGCAAAGCTCCAGAACGAGGATATTTTAATAGTTTATAAATTCGTCCGACTAATTTGGTCTTCTTAAATATATATTGGCTTATGAAAACTAATATATTGAACTTGTATTTCATATGTCAAGATAAAAATTGAAAAGAAACTCACAAAGTCGCTATAATTTTCTTGCTTTGGTCTGTGGATCGCCATCTTATACTCATAATGAATGATCTGACTATGAAGAGAAGTAGAATTAACAGGTGTAGCCGCAAGAGTTGAGAAAATTGTAGTTAATCAGTACAATCTTATTTGACTGTCAATGGAGCAAGCAAAGTAAGAACAGGTAGATACCAAGTTGAAAATTAGGTCATTCAACAAGGGTCATCATGGCAAGCAAAACTATTTCCGCATGGTTTGATTATCTTGTAAGTGGACTTGTGGGAATTTGCTAACCAATCTTGACATTACAATTAAATTCCCACTAAACACAAATGTTTGACTAAATCATCGACCCTGGAACTCCCAGACCACTATTAAAGCTCAAAAATGTGACATTCTCAAAATGAAGACCACAAGCTGAGAACCTTTTGATGAAACTATATTATTGTATATCGTCAAAAATGAATGAATACAGTTCCGTTTCAATGACCAAGCACAGTTATAGTCGAGTTGATATGAAGAACAGTGTTCTTTCTCTGTGATTTATACGACATGTTCACACCGAGCCTAGTCACATTCCAATAATTTTGTAGTTATACTGTGACGTTGAACAAGTAAACCCTCAGTACCAAAGCAAGTGCAAGTTGCAACAGGAAGATAGCTGCCACAATGAAGAACCACCTTTCACCAGCCGATGCTATGTGGTGTTTCAGATTAAGAGCGACAAATGTGGCAGACATTAAGCCAGCTACACCAGCAACCACCCATCTCACTATCTCCCAGGGAACAAGAGACAGACACTGTAAGCAGTTCATCATAGATCTTAGTGTGGATCCTAATGGCAAACTTAAAAATGATTGTGAAAGGATTCATCAAGAAACAGGTTTCCCAAAAGTTCAACAAAGTATACTCTAATTAAATAAACTTACCAATGCTGGAATGAAGACAAAAAGGGAATAGCCATAAAGGCACAGCAGCTGAACGAGGCCAGATGGGGCAGAGAAGTACTTGAGGACTAGAAACAAGCAAAGAGGAACAATAGTGGAATAACCATAGAATAAACCCGCAGACCAAGTGACAAGGTTGATGTCATAGTTCCACTCCTTTTTCTGTAGCTTGTGTGCTATATAGGTAACAAATGTGCCAATGGAAGCTGCAACAAATACCAAGGTACTGCATATCCAGAATGGGCCATACCTGAAAAGAAAAAATTGAGTAATTACAGTAGAGAAATTTGCTAATATGAAAATAATTGAAACATACACCCATAACATCATAAGGGACAAAGAAGTCTAGACACCTCCCAGTACAGATAATGGCTGGCATAAGCATCTAGCAATAGTTTAGGTTTAGATGCAAAGTTTGCAGCCATCATTTCTGTTCCTGCACTGCACCCTTTAGCAAAACTTCCCTGCAGGCAAGTTCTGAACAAGCTTCTTCTTACTCAGAGAGCATGTAAAGCTGGGCTAAAGACGTAGAGAGGGGCAGCAGTAAACATCACTTGCTAATCACTGTTCTTTTCTTTTTTAAACAGGAGGAATGATTAGCTGAATGATTCGCACCCACCCCCCCCCCCCCCCCCCACACACAACAAAAAACAAACACACACCCCCCCCCCCCCCCCCACAAAAAAAATTTGGAACAGAAACTTAAGAAATAACAGGTTGTGAAGTGTAAACGGAATGTCTAAACAATCCAATATAGTAGAAGATAGATATAGGGACAGAAGAAGAAATCAAAACGAAAGCACATAAATCTAGAAGGGAAATCTGATGACTTGCACAAAACTCACTAGCTCCAGTACAATGCGCAGGACAAATTCCAACTCGAAAATGACAAAGATACCAGCCCAAATTTTCCTTATTGGTTCTTCTGTATGCCTAATGGTAATTTGCAAAATATACCACCAGAGATTTGAAACAAATCCATCTAGTTAAATGTAAGAATTGTTCCATATCCATTAGCCTGAATTTACACAACCCCATTACAGCCTGCATTTAATGCATGGAAGTTTCCACAATAAATCACTATTCAATTCGAACAAGTTAAGCATATTGGTTGCTCATTGGCAACCTCCCAGCAGGTAAATGCCTCTTAGTCAAGGACTAAATAGCTGATCAATGAGAATATTGTAGGATGAAATTGATAGACAGGGATAATAATAACGGTCATCTCATCCAAAATCATAACAAAAAATTAGAACAATAACATTCAAGAAGAAGAGTGTCAATGGGGGCAAGATATATTCTTGGTCTCCTATAAACTGCCAACTTTATTCATCCGTGGTAAACAGGAAAAATCAGGGCAAAGAATTGATAGAAGTGAATGGGATAAGAATTATATAAATGCCATTTAAACGGTTGAAGCCCAAAGGCCTATATTTCCAGGAAATAACTACTCACAATATGTTTTTATAAGAGTTATACTTAGGATTAAGACACGAGAATAAATGCTGATTCAATAAACATAGAAATAAAAGAGCAGGGAGCATACAAATCTGGTTTATCGGCAGTCTTCTCCGAAAAGGATCCCGTGAAAGGAAAGAGTGAATCTTTTATTCTCTCAAGAACATCAGAGGTATCAACATCAAAATAGGGCTTGTACGCAGCAATAGTGAAAGCGCGAAACCAACCACTCTGCTGGGGCTCATCAGAACCAGATACTGGTTTAGAGAATGTATCTACAACAAGAAGTCATAATTATTATTTAAAAAGAGAAGTAAATTCAACCTGAACCGTGGAAAGTGGAGAGGGAAAAATAGATTTGCTAATAACTTCATGAAAAGGACGCAATAGCATGACTCAAAACTTCCTTCACTTAAGCTTTGAGAGTTAACTCTTTTTAGAGATAACAAAATAACTCTATGAAGAAGCACCGGATGAAATGTGCAAATTTTTAGGAGAAGAAAGATACAGTGATCAAACTCAAACACAATTATATATCTATGCTTAGTTTTTGGTGCAACGTGGCTGTGGAAAATGTATTAGAGCCCGAAGCCATTTTTGGACTTCCTCCGTTCATTGCATGACTTGTAATGCACATACTTTTTTGAATATACAACTAAGCAGCACTTTGTTGGCCGCATCAATAAACTTTACCTTATCAAAAAAGAAGCACCGGATGAGACAACCTGTACGGAACTAGGTATACCTAGACTAAACATAACCACATTATTGTAATCTCTCGAAACCTATCCTGGGGCTTCCTTGTATTCCTATTTTACCCTGGCAAAATTGTTTCTTCCTCACCTCATTTTGACTTATAGTTTACACAAAATTCCATTAGTCTTTCCAATTTTGTACTGGTGAAACAATCTCTTTCTTATGATCCTACTGCCTCATATAGTATCAGATTTGAATTAAAAATCATTGTAGGAAGAATGTATATTTGAATTCAAGATTAGGGTTCGTAGCCTTGAAGTGATTTTCAAATTGAAAGAAGCCATAGCATAATTAGCTGTGTGTAAGATTTTAAAATCAGCTTAGCAGAAATATAAATGCTGAAGCAAGCTGAACAGACCCTTCGTAACGCAATGTTAAGCACTATCATCCGTGTGTTTACATCACTATTACAGAGACAAATAAGTGTTGTATCATGAACTTCAAAGATCTAAAGACAAACATAAAAGCTGCACTAGCTCCACTTCTTGTATGTCTAAATTCGAAATAACCCTGCTTCTTCTCCCCTTTCTTGTATGTCTAAATGTGCAAATTTATAGGAGAAGAAAGATACAGTTATCAAACTCAAACACAATTATATATCTATGCTTAATTTTTGGTGCAACGTGGCTGTGGAAAATGTATTAGAGCCCGAAGCCATTTTGGACTTCCTCCGTTCATTGCATGACTTGTAATGCACATACTTTTTTGAATATACAACTAAGCAGCACTTTGTTGGCCGCATCAATAAACTTTACCTTATCAAAAAGAAGCACCGGATGAGACAACCTGTACGGAACTAGGTATACCTAGACTAAACATAACCACATTATTGTAATCTCTCGAAACCTATCCTGGGACTTCCTTGTACTCCTATTTTACCCTGGCAAAATGGTTTCTTCCTCACCTCATTTTGACTTGTACGTTTACACAAAATTCCATTAGTCTTTCCAATTTTGTACTGGTGAAACAATCTCTTTCTTATGATCCTACTGCCTCATATAGTATCAGAATTGAATTCAAAATCATTGTAGGAAGAATGTATATTTGAATTCAAGATTAGGGTTTGTAGCCTTGAAGTGAAATTTTCAAATTGAAAGAAGCCATAGCATAATTAGCTGTGTGTAAGATTTTAAAATCAGCTTAGAAGAAATAAAAAATGCCGGACAGACCCTTCGTAACACAATGTTAAGCACTATCATCGGTGTGTTTATATCACCATTACAGAGACAAATAAGTGTTGTATCATGAACTTCAAAGATCTAATGACAAACATAAAAGCTGCACTAGCTCCACTTCTTGTATGTCTAAATTCTAAAGAACGCTGCTTCTCCCCCCCCCCCCCCGCCCACCCCC
>ML277543.1:91240-111025 GCA_005239495.1 Nicotiana undulata
GGGGGGGGGGGGGGGGAGATAGTATGAGAATACGACAACATGATTGCCACGGAATCAGGACTATGAAATCTAGAAACAAATATGCCTTATCGGTACCGGAGACTGCACGGCTAGCCCCGTAGAATCAAGTTGTACATAATAGCCACATGTATTGGCAATTACTTTTCTTTTAGCACTCAGTTGCTGTTTTTATCTTGTTTCTTGTCCAAATGATGAGATGATTTTATCATTTGAAAGTTAACTAAGTATTTCAAATGTTAGTGCCAGAATGAACAAGAGAGGTCCTCTTCAAGTGCACCGTAAATATAAGAGGGCCCTCTCTTATGAAACCCTCACAATAAGGGTTGGTTCGAGAAGAGTTTATGCTCGGAACCCTAACGCTATCGGGGGAAAATACACCTGAAGGCTTGCCTAATTTGACGCAATAATAATAAAATTTGTGCAATGCTTAAACAAAAAGCACTTTTATTTATTAAATGTGATAAGCAACACAAGTACAAAAATACAAAAGTAAAAACAACAACGGAAAGGAAAGCAAAAAAGCTAAACTATGTCCCCACCGTAACCCGAGGAAGAGAAGCATATACGCCATCGAGAGAAGTAGGAGGATCTACCGCCGACGTAGGATCTTGGACTTCATCATTATCCTCTTCAAGTTCCTTCTCGAATCCTAACTACTCGGAACTAGAACTAGAAGAATCGGTTGCATCAGGCTGAGCTGGGAGGCATTCTTAGGCAGCTAACTCAAGCGTTCGGGCCTTAGCAGTCTCAACATCGATATCAATAACGTTCGCTTTGGCCTTTTCCAAGGTTTTTCTCCTTATGTGGTACATGGAATGTGTTTTTTCAATAATGAGGGAATATCCTAGGTGCTGAAGTTTTGCTTTGAGCCTATCAACCTCGGCCAAAAGGCCATCCCGGTTAGATTTCATGGCGCTAAGGCTAAGATCGAGATCACAGATTGTGATTATATGAACCTTATTGTGATCCATGATCGTCTTATATATATCCTATAATTGGGTACGCTTCTCCTTGGCAGCAGCAGCCTCTTTAGCTTTGAAATTCAAGGCTTCCTCCAAGTTATTCACTTGCTCAATGGAGGCACACTCGCGTTAGGCAGAAGAAAGCACGTCATCTTCAACTTCAGACCAATTAGCCTTACTTTCTTGGAATTGAACATTTAATTGAGAAGTTTCTTTACTAAGGGCCACTACCTCCTGCTCGCTAAGCTGTAGTCGGGCCTTAAGATCACTCGCCTCAGCGGTTTTCGCTTCTGATACCGGGAGGCGCGCGACAAGTTGATTCCTATCGGCCAACAGCTGATCCCGCTCAGACTTGAGTCCTTCTTTGTCAAGGATCAATTTTTGAAGGCCCTCGGAAGCAAGGACGTTGGCCTATAAAGCAAATATTGAAGTCAGGAACCCTATTATAATAGACAAAGTGAAACAAGCAGTAAAAAGAGCAAGTATAATATCGTTGTTGCATTGTTCATGGCATTATTTATCATACACTCCCCCTAAAGAAAGTGTATTTTCTTATTATCTTTCTCTAAAGCCAGCGACTTCAGATAATTGGTGAGTTCCACCGGCCTAGACAGCAGATGTCACTCCGTTGACATCGAGAGACAATCATCTTCCCTTTGGGATCTGCAGTAGGGGCGAGTTTGTGCCACAAATTCCCGTGTTCAGGGGACTAGGGAGGAGGGACGTCCTCCTCTCAGGCGTCTACGGCTGGTGGGGGAGATATAACAGTTGTTGGTGATGAAGGTATGGCCGGTGTGGAGGGAGATGAAGTTGATGCTTGTAGGTTGAGAAGCAACTACGACAAAGGCAGTGTTGTTTATTGGTTTCTCACCAACCGAAGGCAGAAGAGAATGATAAGTGGGAATTTTGACTACTTATTAGCGCCTTTTGAATTTTGTTTTTGTCCAAAAATGTTTAAAGGTATTCCCGAAAACTGATGAAATATGCTTAATTGCAGGAGTATTGGTAAATGAGCCACTACGATGAAATCCAACTCAAGAAGGAGTGATCTGAACAAGGACAAAAACCAGGCACAAAAGCTCAAGTGCGAACCGCAGATTTCTATCTGCGACCACAGATTTTGAAGGAAAATCAGCAGAGTCCCAGTGCAAAGTGTGAAACGCACAATTATTATGTGGCCGCAAAAGCTACTCAAGTGCCAAAGTTTAGAGAGTTCATTTCAAACTCAAAAAGAAATGCAGACCGCACAATAATTTTGCGGCCGCAGAAATCAGTTATGCGACCGCACTCAGGAAATGGGCGGTCTGCAGAAGAGCCCAATGCGACCGCACCCAGGATTGTGCGGATCGCAGAACATGAAGGATGCGGTCACAATCCAGAACTGTGCGGCCGCAGAGTCAACTCCTGTGAAGAACTGAAGAGAAGTGCAGACCGCACATAGAATTGTGCGGCCGTAGAACCTCCTAAAGGGCATTTTTGTCTGAAAATTCCAGCTTTGTATAAATAGACTACTTTCACGAAATTAGCTCAAGTTTTGAATATTGAAAGTTCTGTAGTCGTTTTTCTTTACCACTTTAGGCAACTTTAGCTTATATTGGTGATTTAACATGGATTTTCATCTTTCAATCTTGCAATATGAGTTTTATAATCTATTCTTCTTTATTTTCTTCAATATCCAATATGAGTAGCTAGATTTTTAGCTAGGGTTCTAGCCTAACCCTAGTGTGTAAAACTAATTGGTGTTTGATTTATTGCTTGTTTATAGTTGGGTGTTTATTATTTAGCCTTGTTCTTGCTTATAATTGTAGAATTAACGGTTGCAAACATTAGTTCATGCCTATTTAACTTGGTCTCTTCTTGAGAAAGAGAAACTTAATCTAGGAAAACTTGGCTAACAATAATTTGGGATGAAATCAAGAGATTGATAGTCCCAATTAACGGGTTGAACCTAGAGATAGTAAAACCCGACTTGAGCATTTTACTAATTGTTTTATTCAATACCCATTTGGACTTGAGAAACCCAAATTGGTCAAAACTACTCTCTTGCCGAGAGGTATTGCATGGGTACTTGTGTGTTGATAGCTATAATACACACCGACCAACAAAACAAGCTTTAAAGTTTACAACCCGTTAGACAAACACCTAGATGAAGGTCATAGCCCTAGGCCTTTTTATATATTTGAAAACATTCAAAAATAATATTCTCTAGTTTATATCTTAGAATTGTAATCCTTAGCGTAATTTTAGAAGTAAAGACAATATTTGTGGCAATCTAGATACTTCACGTGCTCTATCCAAATATATACCACTAATTCCCTCTCAACTTCTTGTGGATTCGATCTCGACTCCTTGTTGGCACATAGACAAGATAGTAGGCTTGATCAAGATGAATCTTACAATGAACAAGAGGAGGAAGTAAAATATGTGAACAACTTCCAAGGGCAAAGAAATAACTTCATGCTCGAATCAACAACAATGGCGACCTCAAGTTAATCAAGGGAGTTGGAATTCTAGCAACCAAGACAATTGGAATGGTGGTAATAACCAAGGGAATTGGAACAATCAAAACAATCAAGGAGATTGGAATGGTCAAAACAACCAAAGAAATTGGGGTGGCAATAGTCAAGGATATTAGGGAGGCAACAACCAAAGAGGGTGAACAATAACCAAGGAAATCGGGGGCCGGGCTTTCAGAGGCCCCCAATGTCTCAACAACCGAGCAACCTGCCTCCTTATCCTTCATATGGTCCAAGCTCGTCCAACAATGAGATGGGACGAATTGAGAACATGTTCAAAAAAATGATAGAGAAGAATGCCGACTCCGATGATCAACTAGCCTCTCACAACACTTCAATTCGCAATTTGGAAGTTCAATTGGGGCAAATATCGCAAGCTTTAAACACTCGTCCTAAGGGGGCACTACCAAGTGACACGATGGTGAACCCAAAGGGTGGGAACAACACGAGACATGTCATGGCCATTGCTACAAGGAGTGGAAAAGGTGGGGATGCACCCACCTCAAGTGAACGGAAAATTGTGGATGATGAACAAGTGGTACAAGAAGATGAGATCCCGAACAATGTGGGGCAAGCGAATGATGAAGTAAGAATTGATATTAATAACAATGTGGAGGAGAGTCAAGAGGAAGTGAACTCGTCTGGGGAGCACATTGTTAACATACCGAAACCGGTAGTGCCAAAGGCTAAGGCACCAATGCCAAGGCCTACTCCTCCATACCCTCAAAGGCTTGCCAAGAAAAATGGAGAGAATCAATTCAAAAAGTCCATTGACATGATGAAGAGTCTATCTATTAATGTGCCATTAGTTGTGGCTTTGGAGAAAATGCCCGGTTATGAAAAGTTCATGAATGACTTAGTGACAAAGAAGTGGTCGATGAATTGTGAAACTATAAAAATGACTCATCAAGTGAGTGCAATTATGCATTCAATGGATCCTAAATTGGAAGATCCTGGCGCTTCACAATACCTTATACCATTGGAAGCCCAACTTTGCTAAAGCTCTTTGTGATCTTGGGGCAAGTATCGATTTGATTCCCTATTCGGTTTTCAAGACTTTGGGAATTGGGCAACCAAGACCCACATCCATGAGATTACAAATGGCAGAACGTACCATAAAGAGACTGTTAGTTTGATAGTTAAATATAGTAAATAACCTTAATCCCATATGTATTAGGAGTAGGACATGTAATATATATAAATATATATATATAGAGCTCATTGTATCATTGTCAATATGTGAATAAAATAGATTTTTTTCCCGTGCATTCTCACATGGTATCATAGCAACTAGTGAGTAATTCCCGTTGTGCAATTACCAGCGAGTCTGGGCAGTCACTGTGACTTTTTCCGGTGACTTTCAGGATTTTTTTTTTACTAAATCCCTTCTCCAATGGTTTTTTTTTACGAAAAATAACACCACAAGCAGGTGCGGATTTTTCAGGCAACCAAACCCTATAAAATCACACCGGAAGAACCCCATCCACGCGCTCTCACACGCCTCCAGAGCCTCTAACGCTGGCGGCGCGTCAGGCCCACTCGTTGGCGCGTGAACACTGTTCCGACCATCTTTTTCGAAAATTTCTTCAGGACAGTCTAATCGTCTACTAATTCCGACCCTACCCTTACTGTTTTCGTTTGATTCTGACAACTTTGAGTTTTTTCGGCGACTACACTATTTTTTTTCCCGGCAGCTACAGTAATTTTCCGGCAAAAACAATATCTCATTCGTTTGTTTCAGGGAGTTTTCAATTGATTCTTTCTGTTATTTGGTGATAATTTTATAGACCTCCTTTTAATACAACCATGTCTCTCGGACTTGATGCTTTTGGTTCCAAAAACAATGGCGTTGGGAATTCAGTTTTGATGATTACTTCTGAACCCCTACTTGGGAGCTCCAATTATTTATCTTGGGCCTAGTTTGTTGAGTTGTGGTGTAAAGGTCAAGGTGTTCAAGATCACTTAACCAAACAAGCTATTGAGAGATATGACAAGGCCAAAACACATTGGGAAAAGATCGATGCTCAGTTATGTAGTATTTTGTGGCGATCTATTGATTCCAAATTGATGCCTTTGTTTCGCCCATTCTAGGCATGTTATTTAGTTTGAGAAAAGGCTCTTACTTTATACACTAATGACATATTCCGTTTCTATGATGTGATATCGCGAATGAAAAGCTTGAAAAACATGAATCATATATGTCTACTTACTTGGGACAAGTACAAGCAGTCATGGAAGAATTTGAGAAGTTTATGCCAGTTTCTGCTAGTATTAAAAATCAACAAGAGCAACGGCAGAAGATGTTTCTAGTTCTTACACTCGTTGGACTTCCGAATGAACTTGATTCAGTACGTGACCAGATTTTGGCTAGCCCAACTGTCCCTACAATGGATGAATTATTCTCTCGATTACTTCGCCTTGTTGCAACACCAAGTCACCTAGTGATCACATCACATGCACTTGACTCCTCTGTTCTCGCATCCCAGACAGTGTAGAATCGGGCATCTCAAATTATGGAGAATAGACGAGGAGGAGGTCGTTTTGGAAGATCTAGACTCAAGTGCTCTTATTGTCATAAATTGGACACACTCGTGACGTGTGTTATTATTTACATGGTCGACCACCTAAAAATGCTTATGTTGCTCAGACTGATACTATAGGAAACTAGGGATTTCTTTATCTGAATGGGAGTATAATGAGTTCCTTCAGTATCGAGCAAATAAGCAGACATATCCATAAGTAGCCTCTGTTGCTCAGACTGATACTTTTGTTGCTGGTAATTATTTTGCTTGTGTTTCCCAGTATATTACTCTTGGACAATGGGTAGTGGACTCAGCCTCTTCTGATCATATCTCTGGTAATAAATCACTTTTGTCAAATATTGTGTATTCACAGTCTCTTCCCACTGTTACTTTAACCAATGGATCTCAAACTAAAGCCAAAGGAGTTGGACAAGCGAATACCCTACCCTTTGCCACTCTAGATTCCGTTCTTTATGTCCCTGCTTTTCCTTTTAATCTTGCATATGTTAGTCGCTTGAATCGTGCCCTCCATTGTGGTATATATTTTATTGATGATTCTTTTATTATGCGGGACCGCAGTGCGGGACAGACGATTGGAACATAACTTGAATCAGAAGACCTTTACTACCTTAATTCACTCAACTCCTCCAAGGCATGTCTAGTTATAGATCCTCCAGACCTAATTCACAGACGTTTGGGACATCCAAGCTTATCCAAGCTTCAGAAGACGGTGCCTAGTTTGTCTAGTTTATCTACATTAGATTGTGAGTCATGTCAGCTCGGGAAACATACCCGAGCCTCTTTTCCTCCTAGTATTGAGAGTCGTGCAGAGTCTATTTTTTCTTTAGTTCATTCTGATATATGGGGTCCTAGTAGAGTCAGTTCAACCTTGGGATTTCGTTATTTTTTAGTTTCATTGAAGATTATTCAAGATGTACTTGGCTTTTCTTAATGAAAGATCGTTCGAAGTTGTTTTCTATATTCCAGAATTTTTGTGCTGAGATCAAAAATCAATTTGGTGTTTCTATTCACACTTTTCGCAGTGATAATGCCTTAGAATATTTATCCTCTCAATTTCAGCAGTTTATGACTTCTCAAGAAATTATTCATCGGACCTCTTGTCCTTATACCCCTCAATAAAATGGGATTGCAAAGAAAAAGAATAGGCACCTCATTAAGACCGCTCGCACACTTCTCATTGAATCTCATATTTCGTTGCATTTTTAGGGTGATGCAGTTCTCACAGCTTGTTATTTGATTAATCGGATGCCTTCATCTCCCATCCAAAATCAGATTCCGCACTCAGTGTTGTTTCCTCAGTCACCCTTATACTCTTTTCCCCCTCGTATTTTTGGGAGCACTTGTTTCGTTCATAACTTATCCCATGTGAAAGATAAGTTAGATCCTCGTGCTCTCAAGTGTGTCTTCATTGGTTATTCTCGTGTTCAGAAGGGAAATCGTTGTTACTCACTTGATCTTCCTAAGTACCTTATGTCAGCTGACGTCATATTTTTTGAGCCCAAACCTTTCTTTACCTCTTCTGACCACCTTGATATATCTGAGGTCTTACCAATACCGACCTTTGAGGAGGTTACTATAGCTCTTCTTTCACCTTCCGCCACAAAAGTCTTACCCATTCCAACTGTTGGGGAGTCTAGTGTGGCTCCTCCTAGATCTCCAGCCATAGGAACACCACTCTTGGCTCCTCCTAGATCCCCAGCCATAGGAACACCACTCTTGTCTCCTCCTAGATCCCCAACCACAGGAAAACCACTCTTGACTTATCATCGTCGTCGACACCAAACATCCGGCCCAGCTGATTCACGTCATGCACCTGACCTTGCTCCTATTGCGGACCTGTCTCTTCCTAGTACACCGATTGCACTTTGAAAAGGTATACAGACCACACTTAATCCTAATCCCCATTATGTCGGTTTAAGTTATCATCGCCTGTCATTGTCCTATTATGCTTTTATCTCTTCTTTGTCCTCTGTTTCTATACCTAAGTCTATAGGTGAGGCATTGTCTCATCCAGGATGGCGATAAGCTATGACTGACGAGATGTCTTCTTTACATACGAGTGGTACTTGGGATCTCGTTCCTCTTCCTTCAGGTAAATCTACTGTTGGTTGTTGTTGGGTGTATGCAATCAAGGTTGGTCTGGATGGCAAGGTTGATCGACTTAAGGCCCGCCTTGTTTCCAAGAGATATACTCAGATATTTGGGCTCGATTACAGTGATACCTTCTCTGTCGTGGTTAAGGTAGCATCAGCCCGCCTTTTTCTATCCATGGTTGTTGTTCGCCATTGGCTCTCTATCAGTTGGACATTAAGAATTCCTTTTTACATGGTGACCTTGGGGATGAAGTTTATATGGAGCAACCACCTAGGTTTGTTTCTCAAGGGGAGTCTCGTGGCCTTGTATGTAGTTTGCGCCGACCACTTTATGGTCTAAATCAATCTCCTTGAGCCCGGTTTGGTAAGTTCATCACAGTTATCCAGGAGTTTGGCATGACTCGGAGTGAAGCTAATCACTCTGTGTGTTTATCGGCATTCTACTTCGAGTCTCTATATTTATCTGGTGGTCTATGTTGACGATATTGTTATTACTGGCAATGATCATGATGGCATACTAAATTAAATCAACATCTCTATCAAAATTTTCAAACTAAGGACTTGGGAAAACTAAAGTATTTTCTAGGTATTGAGGTCGCTCAGCC
This sequence comes from Nicotiana undulata, assembly GCA_005239495.1. Taxonomy (NCBI): domain Eukaryota; kingdom Viridiplantae; phylum Streptophyta; class Magnoliopsida; order Solanales; family Solanaceae; genus Nicotiana; species Nicotiana undulata. The sequence goes on from ML277543.1 coordinate 99,981, forward strand.
TAGCTCAGGTATGGTGATATCACAACGGAAGTATGACTTCGACATTCTTGAGGAGACGGGAATGACAGGTTGTAGACGGATTGACACTCCGATGGATCCGAATTCTAAACTTATGCCAGGACAGGGGGAGCTTCTTAGAGACCCTGCAAGATATAAGTGGTTGGTTGGTAAATTAAATTATCTCACATTGACTAGACCTGACATTTCTTTTCCTATGAGTGGTGTAAGTCAGTTTATGGATTCTCCCTATGATATTCATTGGGATGCAGTTGTCCGCATTCTTTGGTATATAAAATCGGCTCCATGCAAAGGTTTATTGTTTGAGGATTGAGGCCATGAGCAGATCGTTGGATACTCAGATGCTGATTGGGCATGATCACTTTCTGACAGACGTTCTACGTCTGGATATTGTGTTTTAGTATGAGGCAATTTGGTGTCTTGGAAGAACAAGAAACAGAATGTAGTTGCTCGATCTATTGCAGAAGTAGAATATCAAGCAATGTCTATGGAAACATGTGAGCTAATTTGGATCAAACAATTGCTCAAGGAGTTGAAATTTGGTGAAACCAGCCATATGAAACTTGTGTGCGATAATCAAGCTGCCCTTCATATTGCATCAAATCCGGTGTTCCATGAGAGGACTAAACACGTTGAGATTGATTTTCACTTTGTTAGATAGGAGATATTGCTAAAAAAATTGTGAAGTCGAATGATCAACTTGCAGATATTTTCACCAATTCCCTCACTGGTCCTCGTATTAGTCATATATGTAACAAGTTTGGTACATATGATGTATGTGCACCAGCTTGAGGGGGAGTGTTAGTTTGATAGTTAAATATAGTAAATAACCACTATCCCATATGTATTAGGAGTAATGATGTTTTAGACGTCAATACCACACAAGAATATAGATTAAAGTGTGGTACCCAATTTTTCGAGTGCTGTCTCACAAGAAGAACCTGGTTCTTCTTTATGTTCCAACTTCTATTGGTGTGGAATAATAAAAGCAGTAAAGTAAAAACACAGAGATTTTTACGTGGAAAACACCTGGCTCAAAAGGTGAAAAAACCACGACCTACTCCTCAGTAGGATTTGCTCAAACTCTTCATTAAAACTATGAGCCAAACGGACTTACAAAATAAACTCTTTTGTAATCCTAGGACTAACTCTAATCCCTTTGTATCAACTAGCCTCTAATTAATTTCTACAAGCTTCAAGTTAACTCTAACTTGAACAATGTGTACCTATTACAATTTGCTTCTAAGAAAGCTGATAAGATAAAATATTGAAACTCCTACTACAATCAACTAGACTCAATACATCAACGATGAAACTGGTTCTTTTAGTTGATCTGTATCCTTTGTATCGCACAATAAATCTGCTTGCAAAACAACTCTGGGAATTTTGCTTTCAGATCTTGATTCACTTTAGCACTTGTGCGTCACTTTCTCCAGCAGAAATACTTCGAGTATTTATAGAGTCAGTAGTTGAATTTGTCAATCAATTCTAGTTCAACTCTTTCTGGGAGAAAGAATTCGAATTAAACTCAACTTCCTTCCTTTGTTACTCTCCTTGTTGAATTCAACGTTACTTCTATTCTCTCATCAGTTTGCAACCTTTTCGCATTAGGAGACAATCTCTTGGTTCATTGATACTTCACAATCACAAATATCTCCTATGCATATACGGTTCATGTGCCAGCTATTCAGTTCCAAGATGTGTGCTCTGATGGACCTGGTTCAACTGGTCAGCCTTTGTCAATCTTCAAAACTATGCAGTGACATAGGTCAACAAATTCCCCATTTTTTATGATGACAAACTTCGTGCTTCATCATGTATACACTTCAAAATACTTTGTATGTTTTAAGCATTAATCATTGAGAAACCAGGTTCATTAGGTTATAAATATCTGTTAAAAAATTCAGCACATATCTTCCCCCTTTTGGCATCATCGAAAAGATTGCAAAATGATACACTTACCAGATTTATTAATTATTACTCATGGCCATTGAGGCAACTGCAGGTGCAAAGCATGATTAATCAACACAAGAAGCCAATAAATGTAATCTCAATAAGAAATTGAGACAAGTCAATAACAAGAAGCAAAATTCATTGATTAGTAACGATTATCAACCACCATACAGTAAAACAAAAACCAACCAACCATGAGCAAACAACAGAGAAAAAAAGAAACAAGTCTAAAGAGACAGAAACAAGTCCCGAACTGGGCACTTGAAAGGTTATGGGGAAGGTCTGGATAGCCTAAGGATGGGAAGGTGCAGAGGAGGTTGTGTTCTTGGATTGTAGGAGACAAAGCATCTGCTTAATAACACCCTCGCTCTTTTCTTTCTCCTTTGCTAATTCATCCCTGAGAGCATCCCGCTCAGCTTCAACCTCAATCACACGAGACTTCAAACGAAGGATCTCCATATTCTTGATCTCGCTTTCCTGCACCAGAGTGCTTGTGGTCACTCGTTCCTCGCTTGTTCGAAAGAACTTTAGATTGGATTCAACACTACATACGATATTCCATTTCGACTCCCCTTATGCCTTTTTCTGCTCCACAATTTACTTTGATGTTGACTGTCTGCTTCCTAGATGAACCAGATTTATCTGCAGGAACATTGACATTGTAATCACATGGCAACAAAGTTTTTTTCCCAAAATAATCCTTGGTTGTAGCCATCTCAACCTTCTTCACCGGAACCCCAAAATAAGCAAGCACAACTGTCAGAATTAATCCATATGGGATTGCATGTGTTTTGGTTCCATTCACAACTCTATCCAAGAGTTGGATGATGAAAGCAAGCCAATTGATTTGCTTTCCCATGTACAAGCATTCCATCAAGGTCAGATTCATATAATTGGCAATGTGCCTTCTTTCTTGTCTGGGCAGTAGGAACTTGATGACGAACTCGAAGAATAACTTGTGTTCTTGCTTCATTTCACTCTTGTAGACTGGCCTGGGATCAATCTCCTTCTCATTGTCACTGAAGAACTTGGTTACGTTAATTGCTAAGGCCATTCCATCTAGACAAGTCCATCTTTTCCTTGTGTAATCCTCATATCCCTCAGCTGGTATGTTTAGAATAACACCCAGTTCTTTAGCATCAAAGGAAAATTCAATTCCTTTGACCATTGATGTGACCCTGTCGTCCTTGACAATGGCATTTCCCAAGAATTCTACCAACTCAGCCCTCACCATCCTACCTTCCATATGAAAGACCATGTCCTTCCAGCCCTGCACCTCTAGAGTTCCCAGCAGATACTGCATTCCAGGCTCATCTAGATCCTTCATCAGCTTACCCTTCAAAATTGTTCTTTTTCCAAACATGGTAACTCTGTCAGTCACCTCTCCTATTTCCTTGTCATCCTCTCCACTCCAGTCTTCATCATCCTCTTTCTCCACAACCTTCATTTTCTTTGCCTTGGACCTGGTCCTTTTGGCAGTGCTTGGAGTTGCAGCGGACACAACAGCTGACTTCTTTGAAGAAGCCTTAGCTTGTTTTGGTTTTGGTGTCCTAACCACAACCGGAGCCAGCTTCTCCTCTTGTTGTACAAGGTCCAACATCTCTTCTTCAATAACAATAGCCTCAACAGGCTCTCCAACTTTCGCTTTACCCTTTGCTGCCCTCTTCTTCTTGTTCTCTTGCAGAGCCTTTTCCAATTTTTCTTCTTCATCTCTCACTGTGCTATGAGTAGCTCGTACTTTTGGATTAGAAACACCAGCAACTTCAGAAACTTTCCTCTTCTTTGAAGGAACTGGGTGAGTTGCCTTCTTGGAATTTTGAGTCCTCCTTTTCTTGGGGTTATAGGACTCCCCCAATTTCTTCAGCCTTTCAGCCAATGTTTCCTCCCCAGATGAACCAGGTTCATCTGTGCCTTTCTTCAAACTTGCAAGACATGATGCATCCTCCTCAACTATACTTCCCCCTAACTCTGTGACGTTTTCTCCAACTGTTTCAGGAATGGGACCATAGATAACCACCGTGGTACCATCCTCCCCAGATCCCCTCTCAACTTCTTTTCCCTCTCTCTCAAGAATTATTTCTTTTCTACCACCCCTATGCCTACTTGGAACTTCAACATCAATAATATACCCAACCAACATGAACCTTTTATCAGCAGAAGCAGCTTCAGAATTAATTTCAGGATTACTTTTCTCAGAGCTGGTTGAACCGGGTGCGTCTTCCTCGTTGGCTGATTTAAAAGATTCACTGGACGAATTTGTCTTAGAATCTTTGTCCGCTTCAATAAGATCCTCCAAGAATTTTTCCCTAGTCCCAGAAGAAACATATTCCCGGGCAAGAACTTTGACACGACGATTCTTGGGGGTAGGAGTAGGGTTTGGAGTAGGTTCAGGAATGGGTGTATTTTCAGGGGTTGATGAGATTTCTGGTGATTGAGAACTGTATATAGATGGAGAATTAGATTCAGACTCAGAATTTCCTCCATCATAATCACGATTAGGTGATGAAGTAGAAGAAAAAGCAGGTGGTGGTGAAGACATGATTATGTGATGTTAGGAAGAGAAGGCGAGTAAGCAGTTTTGGTTTGTAGAATGAGTTGAACTTGGTTCGACAGTTGCTTTATGAAGAAAAGAGTAACGATGACCCTTATATAAGATGTGGCTAGGGAGATTACAACAACAGAGTATTTACTCAAGTAGGAGTCTAATCGCCGAAGGACTGACATTGATTAGACATTTAATTTTCCCCTAAAACTAAGCTAACTAAGTGAAGATGGGACGTATTGAAACTGGTTCAATTTGGGTAAGTACGAAGTATTTGAATTTGAACCAATTATGGAAAGAATCCTGCTCATGTATGACTGTAATTGAATTAATATATGGAGAAGAGTACGTACCTCGTCAGTCAGATGAATCAGCATGGATGAACCGGGTTCATCTTGTTAGAAATCTTTAAATTGCCTCAATTTACAAAGATAGATAGACATCGTTAGTATCCAGGGAATCATATTAATACATGGCAAAAGAGTATGGCAATAAAGACATGATGCTGAGCAATTATTAATCTGATTAAGTACCTAATTAGAATTTCTAGCCAATTTTTTTTTTTTCAAATAATAATTTTTTTTCATTTTTGTTTTTCCAATTATGTGATATTAATAATCCCTAATTCAAGCATGTTTCTCTCAAAATGCTCCCTACTCGGAGCTTTGGTGAAGATATCTACAATTTGCTTATTAGTAGCACAAAATTCAATTGAGATCATTCCCTTTTCATAGTTGTCCCTAAGGAAGTGGTGTCTAACATCTATGTGCTTAGTTCTCTTATGATGAACCGGGTTCTTCGTCATACTAATGGCACTAGTGTTATCACAGAAAATAGGAATGCATCCCACATCTATACCAAAGTCCATGAGTTGTTGCTTAATCCACAGCAACTGAGCAAAGCAAGAGGTTGCAACCACATATTCAGCCTCAACAGTAGACAGAGCTACTGAATTTTGTGTTTTGGTGGCCCAAGACACAAGGCAAGAGCCCAAGAAGTGAGCCATGTTTGAAGTATTTTTCCTATCAACCAGGAAACCTGCATAATCAACATCAGCATATCCTACAAGGTCGAAATTACTACCTTTAGGATACCAAAGGCACAAATCAGTGGTGCCTTTCAAATATCTCATAATTCTCTTCACTGCAGTGAGGTGGGACTCCTTTGGATTTGCCTGAAACTTAGCACATAGTCCCACACTGAACAAAATATTTGGTCTGCTGGCAGTGAGATATAGTAGAGACCCAATCATTCCTCTGTATACCTTCTGATCAACGGATGAACCAGGTTCATCCACATCCAATTTAGTAGTTGTGGCTATGGGGGTGTCTATTTCCTTTGAATCCTCCATCTTGAACTTCTTGAGGAGTTCTTTCACATACTTTTGTTGATGAATCATTGTTCCATGTGGGTTTTGCTTGATTTGTAAGCCTAAGAAGAAGTTTAGCTCACCCATCATACTCATTTCAAATTCACTCCCCATTAGTGTAGCAAATTCCTTGCTAAGCTTTTCAGTAGTTGCCCCGAATATGATATCATCAACATATATTTGCACAATCAGAAGATCCTTCCCCTTTTCCTTTAGGAACAAAGTACTGTCAATTTTGCCTCGTTTGTACCCATGTTCCAGCAGGAATTTTGACAATCGCTCATACCATGCTCTAGGTGCTTGTTTGAGACCATAATGAGCCTTGTCAAGTTTATATACATGATCATGTGACTCTTTGCTTTCAAAACCTAGAGGTTGTTTGACAAATACATCTTTCTTCAAATATCCATTGAGAAAGGCACTCTTAACATCCATCTGATTGAGAGTGAATTACATATGTGCAACAAATGCTATAAGAAGTCTGATTGCCTCCAATCTTGCCACAAGAGCAAAGGTCTTATCATAGTCAATTCCTTATTCTTGACTATACCCTTGAACAACTAGTCTTGCTTTATTTCTTGTAACAGTTCCATCCTCATCGAGCTTGTTCCTGAAGACCCACTTCGTGCCAATCATTGATCTGTCTAGTGGCCTGGGTACCAAGTGCCATACTTGACTTCTTTCAAATTGATTCAGCTCCTCTTGCATGGCATTTACCCAATCAGCATCTTGTAGGGCTTCACCAATGTTCTTTGGTTCGATTAAGGATAGGAAGGCATCAAACGCACACAGATTTTTCAAGGAAGCTCTTGTTTTGATTCCGGATGACAAATCTGTTATGATGTTCTCAAGAGGGTGAGAACTCTGATATCTGTGTGGTTTGAGTACTAGTAGTTCACTTCTGGATAGTTCCATGTTGTTTTGTTGTTGTGGAACAGGATCAGGGCCAGGATTCACATGTTGAATTCCCCCTGTCATGTTGCTTGGGTTAGTTGGACCTGATCCACCACCTGTTCCATCTCCCATAGTTGTTTCATTGTGTTCACTGCTTCTCACCAGTCCAAGCTCCTCATCTTCTGGTTCCTGTCTCTCAGAGAGAGTGTTAGTTTCATCAAAGACAACATGCACACTCTCTTCTACACACATAGTTCTTTTATTGTACACTTTATAGGCTTTACTATGTGATGAATATCCCAAGAATACTCCCTCATCACTTCTGGGATCAAATTTACCTAAGGAATCTTTGCCATTATTGTGCACATAGCATTTACATCCGAAAGCCCTAAGATGGGATATGTTGGGCTTTCTTCCTTTGAGTAATTCATAGGGAGTCTTCTCTACCAGTGGCCTGGTCATACATCTATTGATTATATAGCAAGCAGTGTTTATTGCTTCTGCCCAGAAGTTGTGTGGTAGTTTGCTAGAAAGAAGCATGGTTCTTGCCATGTCTTCAAGAGTTCTATTCTTTCTTTCCACAACCCCATTTTGCTGTGGGGTTCTAGGGGCAGAAAAGTTGTGATTGATACCATGTTCATCACAGAACTCAGCAAACTTAGCATTTTCAAATTCAGTACCATGGTCAGATCTTATTGATGCTAGTTGATGTCCTAACTGATTTTGAGTTTTCTTAACAAATGTGATGAACATATCAAATGCTTCATCCTTAGATGCCAGAAATAAGGTCCACGTGAACCTTGAGTAATCATCAACTAACACCATCACATATTTCTTACCACCTCTGCTCAGAGTTCTCATTGGACCGCACAGATCCAGATGAACAAGTTCCAACGTCCTGGTGGTACTGACCATTTTCTTACTTTTAAATGAGGATCTTACTTGCTTCCCCCTTGCACATGCCTCACAAACTTTGTCTTCCTTGAACTTAATGTTTGGGATTCCCACCACTAAGTCCTTAGAGACTAATTTGTTAAGCTGATTTAGACTTGCATGTCCAAGTCGTTTGTGCCAAATGAGGGGATCACTGTCCAAAACACTTAAGCAAGTGCGTTCATTTTCAGACAGCGGGGACAAGTCTATGACATAGATATTATTCATTCTCTCTCCCTGCAAAACAATCTTGTCAGTAAGCAAGTTAATCACAAAACATTTTGTGGAAGTGAAAGCAACCAGGTTACCTCTGTCACACAATTGTGACACACTGATCAGGCTATATTTCAAGCCATCTATCAAGTACACATGTTCGATGGAACGTGTGTCATCCTTACCTACTTTTCCAACCCCTATAATTTCACCTTTCTTTCCATTTCCAAAGGAGACATTTTCTCATTTGAGGTTTTCAAGTGAAAGAAACTGTTCCTTGTTCCCTGTCATATGCTTTGAGCAACCACTATCCAAAAACCAAATTTGGCTGCTTACTCTCACTTTTACCTACAAAAGGAAATCAGGGGTTAGTTTTAAGAACCCAAACTAGTTTTGGTCCTTTCCTATGAGAGAATGGATGAATCAAATTTTTTCTGGCCCAATTTGGGAGCCAGTTTTGTTTTTGACAAACCTCTCATTTTTTCGACTGGCCTGCTCTTTTGCAGTACACTCATATTTGTAGTGGTCGGTCTTACCACAGTGGGTGCAGATTTTATTTTCAGGGAGAGTAAGATACTTGCTTTTGGGATCCCACTTGGGCAATTGACTCCCAAAACCAAGCCCTCTCCGGCTGCTACTATGATTCTCTTGAAGCCATGTCAAGGCATCAGAGGATTTATTCCATTTACAGGTTCTATCTAATTCATGTTTGACTTTGCCAAGGTCTTCTTTGAGTGATTTTATCTGTTCATCCTTGGCGTACATTTTATCTTTTAGTTTTCCCAAATTTTCTTCTAACATGACATGAGAGTGATCAACAACCTTTTTACTGGATCCTAATCTCAGTTTTAAGTTTTCAGATTTTAATTCTAGAATCTCAGTCTCAAGTGGATGAACCTGGTTCAACAGGACAGTGTTTTTCTTTTCAGATTCACTGACTCTGATTTCCAGGTTCATGCACTTTGCTTTTAGCATTGCACATTCTTTAGAGAGTTGATCATTCTCTTTGGATGTTTCCTCAGAATCATCTATGAAATCAAGTAGCAACTCAGAGAGTTTTTCCTTAGATAGGAACTTTATTTTGTTTTTAAGATGGGAAATGCTTACTTGTGGTTCTTCATCAGATTCTCCAATTGCCATGAGCGCCCGATCTTTAGTCTCCCCATCTTCTGATTCCTCATCTGAACTTTCCCCCCAAGCAGAGACCATAGCCTGTGTTGTGGTCTTCTTGGGTTGGACCAGTTCCTTCTTTCATATCTCTCATTTTTCCATTCTACTTTCCACTGGGGACAGTTTTTGATGAGACGGTCAGTCTTACCACATTTGTAGCATCCCTCGTTGGTTGGCCTTTCTGAAGCTTTTGCTTTGTTGTAGTTTCCTCCTCTAGAGATGCCCTTCTTCCTCATAAGGAAGTTTCTGAATTCTTTGGTAATCATGGTCAACTCATCTTCCTCCAGATCTGCTCCCTCAGTGATTCTCAGAGCTAGACTCCTCTCCTTATTTGGTCCATCCATCTTCATTGTCTACCTTCTGAGTTCATAGGCAGTGAGGTTTCCAATCAGCTCATCTAATCTCAGGGTTGCCATATTTTTGGATTCCTGGATAGCAGTGATTTTGCTTTCCCAGGAAATTGGCAAGACCCTTGTTAGGATCTTCTCAACCATGTCCTCTTCAAGAATTACTCTTCCAAGAGATTTTAGTTCATTAGTCAAGGTTGTGAACCTTGTATACATCTCTTGGATAGTCTCTCCTTCTTTCATAGTGAAGTTTTCATACTGAGAGTATAGTAGAGTACCTCTTGACCTCTTTACCTGAGGTGTTCCTTCATGGGCTACTTGTAGAGTATCCCAGATTTCTTTGGCTGTGGTGCAACTTTGGATTCTGCTGTATTCATCTGGACCTAATCCACAAACTAGCCACTTCTTGGCCTTAGCATTCTTCTCCCATTTCTTCAGGTCTTCAGCAGTGTAATCAGCCCTAGTCTTTGGTACATCCACACCTTCAATAGTCTTCTTCATTGTAGCTAGAGGCCCATCAGTGACTATGTCCCAGAGTTCACAGTCTTCTTCTATCAGGTGGTCATTCATACTGTTCTTCCACCAAGAGTAGTACTGGCCATTGAAGGGTGGTGGCCTTGCAGTTGATTGACCTTCCCAGCTCCCAGGTGGTGCACTCATTTTGATATTTCCCAAGGTGTTAGCCTTTTCAAGGATAACCTGCTCTGATACCAATTGATGTTTTAGACGTCAATACCACACAAGAATATAGATTAAAAGTGTGGTACCCAATTTTTCGAGTGTTGTCTCACAAGAAGAACCTGGTTGTTCTTTGTGTTCCAACTTCTACTGGTGCAGAATAATAAAAGCAGTAAAGTAAAAATACAGAGATTTTTACGTGGAAAACACCTGGCTCAAAAGGTGAAAAAACCACGACCTACTCCTCAGTAGGATTTTCTCAAACTCTTCACTAAAAACTCTGAGCCAAACGGACTTACAAAATAAACTCTTTTGTAATCCTAGGACTAACTCTAATACCTTTGTATCAACTAGCCTCTAACTAATTTCTACAAAATGTGTACCTATTACAATTTGCTTCTAAGAAAGCTGATAAGATACAATATTGAAACTCCTACTACAATCAACTAGACTCAATACATCAACGATGAAACTGGTTCTTCTAGCTGATCTGTAGCCTTTGTATCGCACAATAAATCTGCTTGCAAAACAACTCTGGGAATTTTTCTTTCAGATCATAATTCACTTCAGCACTTGTGCGTCACTTTCTCCAGCAGAAATACTTCGAGTATTTATAGAGTCAGTAGTTGAATTTGTCAATCAATTCTAGTTCAACTCTTCCTGGGAGAAAGAATTCGAATTAAACTCAACTTCCTTCCTTTGTTACTTTCCTTGCTGAATTCAACTTCTATTCTCTCATCAGTTTGCAACCTTTTCGCATTAGGAGACAATCTCTTGGTTCATTGATACTTCACAATCACAAATATCTCCTATGCATATACGGTTCATGTGCCAGCTATTCAGTTCTAAGATGTGTGCTCTGATGGACCTGGTTCAACTGGTCAGCCTTTGTCAATCTTTAAAACTATGCAGTGACATGGGTCAACAA